>AP028454.1:8203855-8312855 GCA_036509395.1 Antheraea yamamai
AATGAAGAGATGGGCCCCCCGACCCATCCCCTCAGGTCCGGCTACGGTGGCAGGAGGAGTTGGGCGAAGCGCCGCCTCCTCCTGCCAATCCTCCGTTGGCGGAGACGGCCACTAAGCGGGTCTGCCTCGCGGGCCCTCTCCGCCGCCTCCTTCTGCGAGATGACGTCCTCGCAGAAGGAGGACATCGCTCGCCACGCCTGTTCGCTGCCGAGCATGGCCGAGACCACGCTCGGCAGCGATAAGTCCGGTCCTACTGCCGCCGCCAGAATGCGGCGCTGCTCCCCCCACGCAGCACACTCAGACAGAGTGTGCTGCGCGGTATCTTCGACAGCGCCGCACTCGTGACAGGCGGCGGTCGGCTCCCTGCGTGCGATCCGGTGCAGGTACCACCCGAAACAACCGTGTCCGGTGAGTACCTGCACCAGTCGGAACGTCAGGGAGCCCCACTCCCTCTCTATCCATTCCCGCAGGACCGGGCGGACGGCGTCTACGGTAAACCGTCCATACCGCTCGTCCGCCAGGTCCTGCTGCCACCTTTCGACGGCGTCTCCTCTGAGACGCCGTCTCTCCGCCTCTACATCCCTGGGAGCCGGAGGCTCCCCCCTTCGTTTCCTCGCCGCCGTGAATTGGTACACGGCGGCGAGAACTCCTGCCTCCAGCTCCCAGGGTAGGGAGCCGGCGAGCGTGAAGGCCGCCGCTGAGGACACCGTCCGGTACGCCCGGATCGCCCTCAGTGCCACCGTGCGCTGCGCATTGCGGAGCGTACGCACGTTGGCGGCACCGAGGGCGTCGGCCCAGACCGGTGCCCCGTAGGCGGCCATCGCCCGCACGACTCCCATGTAGAGTTGGCGACACCCGGCGCCCGGCCCCCCTATGTTGGGGAGTAACCGGCCGAGTGCCGCCGCCGCCCCAGCAATTCGCGGTCCGAGCCCCGCAAAGTGGGGCTCGAACCGCCAGCGCCCGTCCAGGGTGAGGCCCAGATATTTCATCTGGGTCCCCACCCTGATCCGGGCGCCCTCCACCACAATGTGGGCCCCAGGTGGTGGCCCCCGCCGAGGCCCATGAAAAAGTAGGGCCTCGGTCTTTTCGAGGGCCACCCTGAGGCCCAACCTCCTGATGCGCCTGACCACGAGGGTTGTGGCCATCGTGGCCAGGCGCTCCACCTCCCTCCACTCCCCCCCCCCGGGCTACGACTAGGGTGTCATCCGCGTAACATATGAGGCGTGCCCCATATGGGAGCACGCCGCGGAGCACCCAGTCGTAGCCCATGTTCCACAGGAGCGGCCCCAAGGCCGACCCCTGTGGAACCCCCCCGCCTTGTGGCCCGCTTGACCATACGGCCGTCGCCGTCGACGTAGGCGACCTCCCTACCCTCGAGGTACGCCTCCAACACCCGCCGCAGGTACGGGGGCACTCCGAAATATCGGAGCGCCTCCCGTATGACCCCATGCGGCAGAGTGTTGAAGGCGTTGGCGATGTCGAGTGACACCGCCAAAACCCTGTCCCCCTGGGAGGTCGCCTCTGTCGACAGCGACTTCAGGAGGCACAGGGCGTCCACTGTCGAACGCCCTGTCCGGAAGCCATACTGCGCATCCGCCAGATTCGGCCCCACGCCCTCTAGGTGCTGGACGACCCGGGAGGAGATAATCCTCTCCAGCACCTTCCCGGCGTCGTCCAGCAGGACGAGGGGCCGATACGCGGACGCGCAGTCCGGAGGGCGGCCTGCCTTTGCCATAAGGCAGAGCCGCCCAAGCTTCCAGGGCTTCGGGAACTGCCCGACCGAAAAACACCGGTCGAACAGCTCCCGAAGCCACCCCCCTAATTGGCCCAAGGCGAGGCCGAGCACCCGACCCGGGACCCCATCAGGGCCGGGTGCTCTTCGCCGGTTGAGGAGGCGCTCCACAGCCCTCCCCATCTCCTCCTCCGTTATCGGAGGGGGAGGACCGTCGAGCACCTCCTCGACTACCTCCCGAGGCGGAGGCATGGGAGGAGCTGGTAGCATCGGAGGGTCGGGGAACAGTTCTCCCACGACCCTCGCTACCACCTCCGGCCGGAGGGTCTCCGTCGCCGGGGGCGCCCAGGATCGTAACTTCATTCGTACGATCCTGTACGGGCGCCCCCAAGGATCCCCCTCCAGCGTCTGGAGCAGCTCCTCCCATGCTGCTTGTTTCGCCCGGCTGATGGCAGCCTGCAGGGTCTTCCTGCACTCCCTATAGCTGCCATACAGCCGGGCCTCCGCCTCCGGGTCCCTATGCCGGCGCCGGCGGCTGCGCCCGAACAGCCGCCGGGCCGCGGAGCAGGCCGCTCGGAGATCGGCGATCTCCGGCGTCCACCAGTACACCGCCCGTTTGTCTGGGCGGTGTACGCTCCGCGGCATCGACGCGTCGCAAACCTCCGTGAGGGCTGCACGGAGGCGGGCTGCGGACGCGTCGACATCAGCCCCTGTGGGGGGGGGGCATGGCCCAGGCCTGGACGATGGCCGCCTCTTCCGCTAATTCACGGTTGAGGCGGCTCATCGCCCAACAGGGGAACTTCGCGCCCCTCCGGGGGCGAGTGCCAATTCCGGCTTGGGAGGTGGAGACCTCGAACCTGATATATCGGTGGTCCGATAAGGTCTCCACCTCCTCCAGCACTCTCCACCCCCGGACACGGCGTGCGACGGACGGTGTGGCGAACGAGACGTCCACCACCGACGCCCCGTTCCATCGCACGCACGTGGGAACGCTCCCCTGGTTGAGGAGGGACAGCCCCAACACGGCTGCCCACTCCTCAACGGCCATGCCCCTCAGGTCCGTGACTGCCGCTCCCCAGGTCCTCGATTTGGCATTTAAATCCCCCATGAGGACCACGGGGAGCGGCGACAGCCGTCTGACAGCTCCCTGCAGGGAGCCGAGATACGCCTCGAACTCCCGCAGGGGTTTGTTAGGGGAGAAGTACGCCCCCACAATGGCGTACTCTCCCCAGACGGCCGTCACGAACCCGGCCCCTCTTTCTCTTGCCGCCAGGGACGAACCTCGACCCGCCACGATCGCCACGGAGCCGTTCCGATCCCCAGCCCACTGCGGCTGGGAGGGAACGAAGTAGGGCTCCGTGGCGACCGCGAGCCCGATACCCCACTCCGCCACTGACTGCACGAGGAGATCCTGTGCAGCGGCGCAGTGGTTGAGGTTCGCCTGGAGGAAGTTGTAAATGGTGTGATCCATTACTGGTCCATTGCAACTTCCTCCTGCCTGGCGGCCACCACCCTCGGACCTGTGCCCACAACCGGGAGGTCCCTACCCTTGGTGGTGGGGGGCCTGCAATTTCGGCTCCCCATCACGTGCCCTGAGGGCCTCCCGGCGTCGGCACATACGGCGCAGCGGGCCACCTCCGCTTTACATTCGGCCGTTTTGTGGCCCGCCGTGCCGCAGCGGTAGCAGCCGTCCCCCCTGCTGGACGAGGAGGGGCACATGGGGCGGGTGTGCCCCAAGCCCATACACTTAAAACAGCGTAGGGGCTTCTCGTCCAGCAGGTGGACGCGCACGACGCTCCACCCGACCAGGAGCTTGCCGGCCTGGACAAGCTCCTTGGCCGCCGCCGCGGGGAGCGTCACATGGACTGCGCCGAGGCCCCCCCAGTTCCGCTTTATTTCGCCGACCTTCAGGTCGGCGACCCTGCAGCCGGTCTTCGCCACCACGACCGTCTCAATCTCGAGGGTGGACACCGAATCGTCCAACCCGACGATCCGGATGTCCGCCCTCTTTGTAGGTACGACGACCGTGGCGATGTCGGCCAGCGCCACCTTGAGCTCCTGGGCCAGTTCGGCGGCCTTCTCCTTCGTCTGCCCCGGGAGCTCAATTTTCCGGGCTCCCGTGGCCGTTTGCCGGACCCGGACCTCCCCGACGCCCATGTCCGGCAGGGCCACGGCTTCCCGCGCCTTCACCAGGACCTCCCTGTATCCTATCCCCCTGTCGGCTGCGGTATCCTGCAGCGTCACAACAACCGCAGCCGATTGGGGGACGGATGGCAGTTTCGGCCCTGGTGGCTTCGCCTGCGGCTTTGGGGGCGCCTTCGGGGGCGCCGCGGCGGCCGCGGAGGCCTTGGGCTGCGAAGCCGGGACCGCCTTCTTCTTCCTGCCCACTACTTGGGTCCACTCCATCGTGGTAGTAGGGGCAGGAAGCTCAGCCCAGCTCATGCCCAGTGGTTGGGCGATTGGGGCCTGGGCCACCGGTGCCGGCCTCGTGGGTGGGGCCCCCGCTCCTCCCTTCTTTCTGTCCGCCGCCAGAGGGGGGCGAACTGGAGCCTCTGGGGGAAGGCGACTCGCCAGACTCTCCAGACGTGCGTTCAGCATGTTGCTGAACGACGTCTGGAGGGAGCGCTCGAGGCGAGCTACAGCCCCGGCGAGGGCCTCTTCCCACTGGAATGTGGGAAGCTCCGTCAGCGCCATTGCGGGAGCAGGAGGCGGGGGCATCTGCCTCTTGGCGTTGGCCTCCTGCTTCCACGCCAGTGTCTCCGCCTTAAGGTCTTCGACCTGTCGGCGGAGGTTCTTGATATCCCTCTGGAGCTTCCGCGTCTCCTGAGACTCCGTGCGGTCTGCAAGGGCCTCCACCACCTCTCGTAGGGACTTCGCCGCTCCCTTCAGGACCTTAATGCAAGGCCCCGACAGCTTCGCGACCTATCTGAGCTAACCTAAGTTAAGCTAAACTATTCATACATATACGAGTTGCTGAAACAAATATGTGTACCAAGCATACATATCTCAACAACTCTTTATGTGTATTTCGTATCGGAAAATTTCTAAACTATTTCAGTTCGTAAGGGAAAAAAAGTAAAACCCTTCCACTTTCATGTGTAAGCGTGTATGCGTGCACGGGTGTGGAGGTGATATGTGTAGTGTTGTTGCAGTGATGTAAATTTTGTGTCAATGTATCGCGCGAGCAGCCAACTCAAGGGCTCCACGCCGAGGGAACGGACCTAGACTTGAGCCGCTGCCGAGGGGGGCTACTCTGGTGTGCGGGAGCGAAATTTACCCCCAGACCACGGCGGCCTGATCTGTGGTTATGCGGGCGTGCGCGTGAACACGCTCTGTTTTGAGAGAGAGAGAGACATCTTACTCTTGTGACAAACTAACGGGTGTAACCGGCCCATGACCATAGCGGCCCTGTCTCTAACTATTTTCGTGTGTTGTTTAACGTGAGGCGTTTATCCAACGTGACTCCTAGGTATTTAACCTGATTGGCCCAAGGAATCACTGACCCATATAATTTGATAGGCGTGAGTCTACGTTCGTATTTATTTGATATCGGGTCAAAAACTTCTATACGTTTTCTTCTTCTATACGCCATCGAATAAACCAGGCATCGAGTGTGCCGACAGCTTTTTCGACGCGTGTCTTAAGACCTCTCAGATGCCATCCGGAAGCGTAGAGAACTGTATCGTCAGCATAACAATCTACCTCTACCCCCGGGAGCCGAGGTAGGTCACTGACGAACAGATTCAAGAGTGTAGGTGCCAGAATTGACCCTTGGGGTACACCTGACCGTATCGGGTGGGACGAGGACAATTCACCTTCCACTCTATAGCGGAAGGACCTATCAGTGAGATAGTCGCGTATTATGTGAACTAACCTATCGGAAACACGAAAAAGAATTAATTTATGAACGAGCCCTGAATGCCAGACCTTACCGAAGGCCTTCGCGACATCGAAAAAGACTGCTATTGAGCGTTTCGGATTAGGATTGACCGGATACGGATTGGGATCCGAATCCGCATTAAATTTCGAGAAAACGTACTCCGTGAGGCGGTGCACTTGATTCGTACAAGAGTGTTCGGCTGGATGTCAGAACTGCTCAGGTGGCAACAGATCTAACTCTGATATACATGTCTGGAGACGGTTCAGAAGGAGCCGCTCGTACAGTTTGCCTAACGTATCTAACAAACTAATAGGGCGATAGCTATCGGGAAGCGTAGCTTTTTTGCCGGGCTTGTGAATGCCTATCACTACGGCTTTCTTCCAGTCGGCTGGAAAATTACCCTGAGACATGGCTGCATTGAAGATGCAGACCAGTAGAGCTATGATGCGATCAGGAAGGAGCCTGAGTACCTCGTCCCTGATCCAATCGGGACCCGGGGACTTCCTGAGCTTTAAACGCTTGATGGCATCCGAGACTTCATCAAATGTGACGGGGGTTAGGGTATCCACCGGTGGGGACGCGAGTGCGTGTTCTACCGAGGACTCTATCGATCCAATATGTATAGGGTCAGTATTGCCTGTGTTCGGTGAACACCGTTTTTCCAAACTCGCGGCGAGAGACTCCGCCTTGTCTAAATTATCGAACGCGAGAGGCATACCGGCGCCTCTAACGAGAGGGGGCATAGGAGTAGTCACGTCCGACTTTATTATTCGAACTAGCTTCCAGTACGCCAGGTGAGACGGATTCTCCAGTAGCCTGTCCCACCTGTCGCCTCGGATTTCTGAAATACGAGCTTTAACTTGTTTACGTAGTAGACGTAAGCGATCGCGATTCTCTACGGACGGGTAAGTGTCGTGAGCTCGAGTCGCGGCGTTCTTTTCCGTGACCAACCCCTTCACGTCGTCCGGGAGTATAAAGCGGCGATCGTTCACCGCTTGTACCTCTCTCGAGGTCTCCCTGACGGCGGTTTGAAGGTGGTCGACCAGGGAATCGACAGCCAAGGTCCGCGTCAGATGTAGACACCAACACATCCGGAATCCTGTCTAAAATATTTGATGACGGATTATCTCCGAGATACCGTTCGAGTTTCGGGTAATCAGCCACCCTTACCGACGGAGGGGTGGTGTCGTCTGAACTAGAGCCTAACTGCAGTACTACCGGGCGATGGTCGGAGTCAAGTTTGTATACCAGCTGTGCCCGCGTAACCTAACCTGTGTACCTAATGTAAAAAAAATTGTAAATAATAAAATCATCTGAATGTATTAAGTCCATTTACTTATCTACTTTACTCTCGTAATTAAGTCGCGTCGTCATTAAAATTACAATAACTTTTGATAGAGTGAACCGATTTTAATGAAAATAAAACTAAACGTTACTCGCAGATATGCTTTATGATTTTCTTTTATCATGAACGCAGTACATTAGCAGTGATGCGTGTTCATGCAAACAAACAGACAGACATTTCTAAAGTTGACAACCAAGAAAACCTAAGTTGAAGTATGTTCTAAGACCTTCAAAAGTATAAACACAGTCTAGGTGCAATGACCGGCGTCGAAAGCTACAATGGGCGATCCACAGTTAATAACTTTCGATAATAAAACGGACAATAAACACTTTTGATTTGTTTATGCTGCCGTTCCCACTTTCAGTTTCAAGTGAAATCACCCGACGGTCATTGACACTGAGTTTGAACATAGAAGCGTAGAGGATTGTGTATAATTTCTGTAGATTTCTAAATAATTATGTCAAATATGAAGCAGCTATTTGTAGGTGGTAGAGTCACGCTGAAGCTATTACTGGTTTCAGCATGAATTTGTCGGCTCGCCCGCGGTACTACCACCCGACACACAGAAACACACGTGAAGTAACAGTGCTTGCATTGTTGCGTTTTGTTCGGTCAGTGAGAGCGCCGGAGTCCTACCTCCCCTAGACCCCTTTCCCTCCCCTCCCTTCTCCTCTCCCCCTCCTCCAAACACCGGCTGGCAACATTGATGTTGCAAGTGTTTATGGACGGTGGTGATCACTTAACATCAGGTGACCCACCTGCTCGTTTGCCTCCTATGATATATGAAAATAAAAGCTATTTTTATAATTGATTTAGAACGAGAATCGAGTGCCGAGTACTATGCATAAATATTGCTACTGTCTAAACATTCATCTATACTAATATTATAAAGAGGTAGAGTTTGTGACATTGTGATGTTGTAGGGGGTAATCTCAGGAACTACTGGTCCAATATGGAAAATTCTTCCAGTCTTATATAGCTCATTTGTCGGGGAAGGTTATAGGTTATATATCATCACGCTAAGGCGCATAGGAGCGGAGCACCAATGATGAATGTTTCAAAATCGGGGTATTTTTTCCTCTTGAGAGCTTCCGCTGCGTGTTAGCGTTAACCCATAGTAACTATTCCACGCGAACGAAGTCGCGGGCAGAGGCTAGTAATGTATATAACTACTGCGGAACAATGAAGTTGATAACTCACCTAGTAGGTATACGTTTGAGAACGCACTCCCCAAGTCTGAATTTATGCTGGCATCGTTCCATGAACCTGTCCAGCATTATGTAAGCGAGAGGAACGTCCAGAACTATGTCGTTCATATCTTCCAAGACACGGAGGAAGCCCTGGGAATGAAACAAAATTGATAGATATCGGTTTTTTTAATACACTTGACAAGTTTTGCGTTTGATTTTTTTCAGTTAATGTTAAATGGCAATGTAGTTTAAGGCGGTAAACATATTAAAACTAAAGGGTAATCGGCTCTCAAGTGCAGCTGCCGGAACACAGAGGAATAATCTTTGCCTATTATATATATCGGGAAAGCCACTATTGATCTGCGGTACCGCGCTATTGACTATATCGGGGGTGTTACTAATGACCTCAAACGCTACTGGTTGAAGTTATCGGCTGTTCATTATTTACCTCGATGTGAGACGCCATTCGTTGGATGATATCGGCTGTTTATGTATCTTGATGCCTTAAAAGGCGACTGACGACTAGAGGCTGGGTATATATATCGGGGAAGCCACTATTGACCTGCGGTACCACGCTATTGACTATATCGGGGATGTTACTAATGACCTCAAACGCTATTGGTTGAAGTTATCGGCTGTTCATTATTTACCTCGATGTGAGACGCCATTGATTGGATGATATTGGCTGTTTATGTATCTTGATGCCTTAAAAGGCGACTGACGACTAGAGGCTGGATACACACGCTCAGACAGTTGGGCTAATCACACCTAAGGATAATTCGTCGTAACTATAGTCGGTGTTGTGTTTTTGTATTGGTTAACGTTTTATTCGATTGTTCTTGGTGGATTGATCGATCAAATCATAACCATGACGTCATACTTCTATAAGGACGCACTCATTGGTAACCCGCAAGCGTTAAACTAAATACGACTGCATTTATACGTAATCACGAAAGTACTACTTTTAACATCTTTACAAACGTATCATGTTGATGACCCTAATATAAATAAATAAGAAATTTTATTTTGTTAATTGAATTAATAGGTCTCATTAAGTGGTAAATTTTTGAAATAAAAAAATCGATTTACTCATATACCTGTCGTTAATATTTACGTTTCTACGGATCGTCGAAATGTATGTAGATAAAAATGGATCGCAAAATATGTTGCTAAGCGCAAAACTCAAAGACGGCTTTCGAGTAATTCTTCATTTGATTTACACCTTCAACTCCGAGGAAGATTTTTACGGAGAGACAATTTGAAAATATTGCACGGAAAACCCTAAAAATTTTTTTTTTTTTTTTTTTTTTTTCTTAGAATGTCTCTGCTCTGTGTGTGGGAGACACTCAAACCAAACACCCCCCACCACCAAACCCCCCCCCCCCCCCCCCCCCCCCCCCCCCCCCGCCCCCCCAGGCCCCCCCCCCCCGGTCCCCCCCCCGAACCCGGCCCCCCCAACCCCCCCGCGGGGGTCCCCCTGGGGGCGGCCCCGGCAGACACCCTCCCCCCCTTCAGTTGTCTTTTTCTGTAATTGTGAACGCAACTTAAAATTGCTATTAGTAACTGAACCCAAATGTAATTTGGCTTTTTTTTTCATTTTTCAGTAATCGCATCCAATTTTACTGCAGACCGCTTTAAAAATTTCGCTTTCTCAGTTTGTATTCCGGAAAAGCGAAGTCTCTATGAGGTAGTATAGTAAAATGTACCATATGTTGGTATGTATCTATTAACAAGGGAAGGCTGAGAAAAAAGAAATCATATTAAGGAGAAACTATGTTCGCGGGGGCAATTAGTTGTTAATAATTTTATTTTTTTTTAAATATTCTTTGGCTAAACTATCAAAGATAAAATAAAACTTAAATGACAATTTTGTAGTACTTTTGACGCATTTTATGAAAGTCCTTAACGAATTATCCTTCCATATCATTAATAACAACAGAGTTACAAACGTATATACATGCGGGTGACTGGTTAAACACTCGCAATATTCAAGGACCATGATAACATGGTCACATTTGACATATAAAATAATAATATCAAAACAAATACTAACAAACAACAAAGAGAACCTTAGCTTAAAGTTGGCACAAACCTAGGCTCAAAGACCGTTAGCGAAATGTCCGGGGGCGCGATCCGGGATTAATAACCTTAGATACCTTGGACCTATTTGATAATTTAATGTACGTCCGTAAACACTTAGATATGCTGGATCAAGTAAACGACCAACATAATTTAAATACTATAGAAACTGTAACAAATTGGTCATTTCATGCTTCAGGCTCACTATGTCCAGAAATAGTTAGCGTTTACAACAAAGTCCCAAAACACATTACCGATTTGCCGTATAGTGAGTTCAAGAACCATGTCAAGCGGGTTTTAATATCTAAAGGCTATTATAGGGTTGACCAATATGTGAACGATGGTGACGTCTGGAAATGACGCCCGTCTCTGTACATCCACTAATAACGAATGTAACTATTTATGTTCTTGTAAAAATATATAACATGAAAAGATAAACCAGATCGAGTTTGTTGCCGGTTCTTCTCGATGAGTGGGTTGTTTGTCCGAACCGGTGGTAGCATTGACTTTAATAAACGCCTTCTCAGGGCCTAAACTGAATAAAGGATATTTTGATTTTGAGATAACGATACGAGCCATGACCTTTCTTACTTGGCTTGAGACAGGCAAAAGTACCACGGTACGAGATACTGAACACTGAATAGTATACGAACCCTGTCCATCTGGTCGGGAGTGATGACGACGCAGCGTCGAAGCTCGGCTAGGAACAGGCACAGCTGCTCCTCAACACTCGAGTTGACAGTCTCCAGCGCCAGCAGAACCGTCTGAAACCGACATATTTCTTTTTTACTTTTAATATTCGACCAAAATATAGAGGGTGGATGTTACTTCGCACTTCCCTCTGGAAAGCGAAAGTTTTTGAAGTTATACTTCTTTTGGCGCGTTAGGGAAAAATGATGAGAGTAAATTTTTACGATGCGCGCGCACACCGTCACGTAAAAACCGACACTCTGAAGTTATTAGGATGCGCGCGCACACCGTCACGTAGAAACCGACACTCTGAAGTTATTAGGATGCGCGCGCACACCGTCACGTAAACACCGACACTCTGAAGTTATTAGGATGCGCGCGCACACCGTCACGTAAAAACCGACACTCTGAAGTTATTAGGATGCGCGCGCACACCGTCACGTAGAAACCGACACTCTGAAGTTATTAGGATGCGCGCGCACACCGTCACGTAAACACCGACACTCTGAAGTTATTAGAATGCGCGCGCACACCGTCACGTAAAAACCGACACTCTGAAGTTATTAGGATGCGCACGCACACCGTCACGTAAAAACCAACACTCTGAAGTTATTAGGATGCGCGCGCACACCGTCACGTAAAAACCGACACTCTGAAGTTATTAGGATGCGCGCGCACACCGTCACGTAAAAACCGACACTCTGAAGTTATTAGGATGCGCGCGCACACCGTCACGTAGAAACCGACACTCTGAAGTTATTAGGATGCGCGCGCACACCGTCACGTAGAAACCGACACTCTGAAGTTATTAGGATGCGCGCGCACACCGTCACGTAGAAACCGACACTCTGAAGTTATTAGGATGCGCGCGCACACCGTCACGTAGAAACCGACACTCTGAAGTTATTAGGATGCGCGCGCACACCGTCACGTAAAAACCGACACTCTGAAGTTATTAGGATGCGCGCGCACACCGTCACGTAAAAACCGACACTCTGAAGTTATTAGGATGCGCGCGCACACCGTCACGTAAAAACCGACACTCTGAAGTTATTAGGATGCGCGCGCACACCGTCACGTAAAAACCGACACTCTGAAGTTATTAGGATGCGCGCGCACACCGTCACGTAAAAACCGACACTCTGAAGTTATTAGGATGCGCGCGCACACCGTCACGTAGAAAACCGACACTCTGAAGTTATTAGGATGCGCGCGCACACCGTCACGTAAAAACCGACACTCTGAAGTTATTAGGATGCGCGCGCACACCGTCACGTAGAAACCGACACTCTGAAGTTATTAGGGCGCGCGCACACCGCACGAAAAACCGACACTCTGAAGTTATTAGGATGCGCGCGCACACCGTCACGTAAAAACCACCTCTAAGTTATTAGATGCGCGCACACCGTCACGTAAAAACCGACACTCTGAAGTTATTAGGATGCGCGCGCACACCGTCACGTAAAAACCGACACTCTGAAGTTATTAGGATGCGCGCGCACACCGTCACGTAAAAACCGACACTCTGAAGTTATTAGGATGCGCGCGCACACCGTCACGTAAAAACCGACACTCTGAAGTTATTAGGATGCGCGCGCCCCGCCGACCCCCTAAATATGCGCGCGCACACCCACGTAAAACCGACACTCTGAGATAGATGCGCGCGCACACCGTCACCGTAAAACCGACACTCTAAGTTATTAGGATGCGCGCGCACACCGTCACGTAAAAACCGACACTCTGAAGTTATTAGGATGCGCGCGCACACCGTCACGTAAAAACCGACACTCTGAAGTTATTAGGATGCGCGCGCACACCGTCACGTAAAAACCGACACTCTGAAGTTATTAGGATGCGCGCGCACACCGTCACGTAAAAACCGACACTCTGAAGTTATTAGGATGCGCGCGCACACCGTCACGTAAAAACCGACAGTCTGAAGTTATTAGGATGCGCGCGCACACCGTCGCGAAAAACCGACACCCTAAAGTTATACGATGCGCGCGCACACCGTCGCGAAAAACCGACACACTGAAGTTATTACGATGCGCGCGCACACCGACACCCTGAAGTTAGCTATAGTCGACATTTTGTTTCTTTGTATTTGTTGTTTGTATTAAAACTTTCAATGTATTAAATACCTTTTTTCAATTTATTTATTGTCGTTTTTTCTGCAAGCGTAGAATAAGGCGAAAGATAAAATTTTTGAAGATATTTATCTTGTTACGTCAAAGAAGTATAACTTCTAACGCGTGTACATTAAGTACACACACATTTTTTTTTTATCTCAAATGAGGCAAACTAACATGCGGGTCAAAGTGATGTTAAGTGATCATCGCCGTCCTTAGACTCTAGTAACACCAGGGGAGTCGCAAGTGTGTTGCTAGCCTGTATTTGGGGGGAAGGGGGAGGGAAGGGGAGGACTGCCTCCGGTGCTGTTATTTCTCGTCGGTGTTTCTGTGAGAGTGCGGGGCGGTAGTAGGAGCCGGCGCATTCTCTAACGTGATACTTCGTGCTCTCCCCTTAAATAAACCACCACCAACCACCACTGGTGGTAAACCAGTAGGAGTAGCTATCTATATTTATAGGATTAACAAGGGGTTTCTCTTTTTTTTGTTTTTCCCCCCCCCCCAAAAACCATATTTACCCCAGGGGATTTTTGGGTTCTTTCCCCCCCTTTTTTTTGGGGGGGGGGAAGAAAAGAGGGGGGGAAAAAGAGGAGGGCCCCCCCCCCTCTCACTCACCGAGCGAAACCCAACAATGCAAGCACTGTTACTTCACGTAGGTATTTCTATGAGAGAGTGGTACTACCCCGGGCGAGCCGGCGCATTCATGCTGAAACCAGTGATAGCTTCAGCGTGGCTCTACCACCTCTACAAAATACAAAGTAACAGTCAACCTAACATTTAATGATGACGTGGTTAGTAGGTCCATCCATCGGGTCGTGGGCGCTCCGGCGCAGGCTTTGTGGATTATAACTTAAAAGATGGCCATAAAGGATCAAAACGCAACCGCCATAATAACGTCATTAAACAAAATAAAAAAAATAGTTAAACAAAATAAAAAAAAAACAGCAATAATCGCTCACTGATACAATTCTTGACGTATACAATAAATCAAACGAAGGCAAAAAAAAAAAGGTGCGGACCAAGAGTCTGCAGTATAGGTGTATAAAGTGAACCTCGTACCATGTTAAAGTTTTTTTTTAATATAAAGGCCACGAGATATGACATCTCTTTTCTTCTTTAGAACTTTCAAGAGATTTTTCGTGAAATTACATATTACTAGTGGTCTAAATTCGACCATGATTCCTTTCCAGTTGAGCGGTTTCATAAATTTCACCAAAACCACGCTCGGCATCGACAAATCACGTCTCACCAGCGAGCGATCTGGTGCAGGTACCATCTGAAGCAACCGTGTGTCCGGTGGGTAACTCTGCACCAGTGGAAACGTCAGGGAGCCCCACTCCCGCAGGACCGGGCGGACGGCGTCTACGGTATACCGTCCGAATCGCGAGTCCGCCAGGTCCTGTCTCTATTTCTCCATCTCCCCTCTCCTCTATTTCCCTGGGAGTCGGAAGACCCCCCGCTTCGCTTCCTCGCCGCCGTGAATGCATACACATACACATCCCAGGTCCCATGTCGAGTCGGCGTCGCCCAGCACTCGGGCCCCCCTATATTGGGGAGCTACCGGCCAGGCGTCCGTCCAGGGTGAGGCCCAGATACTCCATCTGGGTCCGCACCCTGATCCGGACGCCCTCCACCATTATGTGAGCCAAAGGTGGTGGCCCACACCGAGGCCCGTGAAATAACAAGGCCTCGGTCGGAGTTTTTGGCGGGATCTTGGTCTGTCATGTAGTGGATTTTATATTTTATTCATAATCTTGTGTTACTTGACTCTATCTTAATATATATATTTCTTGTGTGCGTGTGTATGTGACTGAACTCCTACTAAACGACTGGACCGATTTTGATGAAATTTTTTGTGTGTGTTCGTGGAGATTCGAGAATGGTTTAGATTCACAATTGGACCCGGCAGGTGGCGCTGGGATCGACTTTTAGGATTTTTTTTGTTTTCAAGGCAGGACAACGTCCGCCCGGTCCGCTAGTATTGTGTAAAATTGGTGGTGTTTTATGTAATCTAGTTTGTTTATTGTGCATAAGTGAAGTGAATGGAAAATAATACCACGGACCATGAATTCTGAGATGCCACGAAAACTCTATGGAAAGTTCTAACAAGATGGCCACCGTCTTGTTAGTTCATTGAAATTATATCAAGAAACTTTTAATATCGATACTCACTTGACAATGGCAGTAATAATCTAGAAGATTGGTTGCCAAAAATAATGTTAAAAAAAAGGCCTCGGTCTTCTCGAGGGCAACCCCGAGGCCTAACTTCCTAATGAGCCTAACCACGAGGGCCACGAGAGTAACCACAACCTGACCTGAACTGACCATGGAAGCGTGGGTATATCGTTGTGTTCAGTAGTGTGTTACCTAATCGGCTGATTGAAGTTTAACGTTTTTCTTATTCAATACTTAAGATCGATTCATGGCTAACAAATACATTAATGCGAGCGAGGCTACGGGCAAAAACTGATACGGTTATGTACCTCATAGACCAGCTCGTGGTGGAAGTGCGGCACCTCCAGCTCCCTGACGCAGCGCATCGCTTCGGCCAGGTCCCCGGACATCAGGTACTCCTTCAGCAGCAACTGGATCTGCCTGATCAGGGATTTCACTGGCCTGGACATACAAAATATACATATAAATATCACAAAATATTACTGTATCGTATACTAGTTTGATACAAATAACAAATATTATTAGGTGATAGAGCCACGCTGAAGTTATTACTGGTTTCAGCATGAATGGGTCGGTTCGTCCGGGGTAGTACTATCCTCTCACAGAAACACCGACGAGAAGTAACAGTGCTTGCATTGTTGCGTTTCGCTCGGTCAGTGAGAGCGCCGGGGGCCCACCTCTCCTCCCCCACTCCCCAAACACAGGCTGGCAACGCACCTGCAACTCCCCTGGTGTTACTAGTGTCTATGGACGGCGGTGATCACTTAACCTCAGGTGACCCACCTGTTCGTTGACCTCCTATGATATATATATATATATATATATATATATATATAAAAAAAAAAAACAATAAAGTTTTAAAAGATTTATTAAGAAAAATGTTAACTAAATGACAATCATTTGTATTAAATAGACAAAAAAATAATAATAATAATAACATATCGAGAACTCTTATCTATTTATCCGAACCCTAATTATGGAAATGAATAAATATGTTGAATTGAACGTTTGTCGCAAAATAAAATAAAATACATAACAGAAAAGCGACGGACGGTAAAGGGGGGGGGGGGGGTAAAGGGGGGCCGTGAAATATTTTTTCATACTAAAGGGGCTATGTCTAGAATAAGATTGAAAAACACTGCTCTATTGTATGCTAGTAATGGTAATCAAAAACAAATCATGACGTTCATAAGTGCCTTCTCAGGGCCTAAATTGAATATTGTTTTTTTTTTAAAGTAAAACTTTTATTACATCGTCTCAAAATTTTTCGTCTGTGTGTTGCATGTCGCGTGATGGTCGGCCGCGGAGTAGGGAGAAAGTGAAAGGCGCTCGTCGGAGCAGCCAGGGCCAATATGGCGGCGCCTATAGTTCGCAGCAGCTGACCGTGTAGTGTATAGACTAATATTAGTTAAATGTATATAGTGCGAAAAAAAATTTCACTCTTACCGTGGTTTCATAAAACCACACAATCCTTTTTTTTAATTTGTAATGGGGTGTAAGGTCTGTCGAATAACATCATAAGACTTGAGACACCCGAACCAACCTCACCTGCACGTGGTGCACCCTGCTGAATAACGAACGAGGCAAGCGGGGTGGTAGGGTTTTACAGCCCGACTGGGTCGCAACCACCATATATATGGTGAAAGAGCCCGTCACAGTGATTCACTCCTGCGGGTCGCGTTTCGGTATCAGCCTGTGCATATACCTAGCTCTTTGAAAGCCGGTATGACAGCGGCGACCGGCAATGGATAGTGTGTCACTCGGTGGTCGCCATTGTTTTTGAATTGCACTGTGCTTACCATCAGGCATAGTGCAGTCATTTTGTCGTGGTACTATAAAAAAAAATGATTACATTCAAGAAAACTTGGATTTCAGTAACTGTATGGTACCTGATACCGCCACCGACACCCCATATATTGTCCAATCTCACGAGACCCTGCTTCATGGACAGCAGTGTCTCCGCTCTGTGTATCGCTTGTCTGTAATATATAAACGACTTTAATTAACACTAGCTAATTCCTCTGACTTTATTCGAATAAACTCTCCTATTTTATCACAGAAACTATGTATTTTTCCCTTCAATAACTATGGGATATCTTTATACCAATACTCCTAAATTGGTGGTAATATTTTAAACTATACACGCTGTGAATGTTCAGGCGGTAGCAATATTTATATGGAGGATACTCTGCAATTCTCATTCTAAATCAATTTAAAAAATAGGTGCTTAATATTTGACCTAATTATCTAGAAAAATACAAAAATTATACTCAATCCTCTACCCATCTATGTTGAAGCAGTGAAAGAGAATGTGGGAACGTCGGGAACAAAACAAAAGGGTTTTTTTGTCCGTTTTATTATCGAAAATCCGGGTCGCCCATTGTAGCTTTCGACACTGGTCATTGCAGCTATATTGTGTTTATACTTTCGAAAGTCTTAGAACAAACTTCAACTTAAGTTTTCCTGGTTGTTTATTAGTATTTGTTTTGATATTATTATTTTATATGTTAAATGTGACCATGACGTGTCATATCCTGGAATACTGCGAGCGTTTAATCTTTCACCTGGTATAAGCGGCCTTTCAAGGGCCAAACAGATTAAATAAAGTGTTTCCATCTATAACAGATAATTAGTACTAGCTGATACCCAGGACTACGTTTACATCGTTTATTTTAACAATATATCGATACATTTACTTTCAAATGTAGATTTCTTTGAAATAAATATTTTATGTGGAGAAGAGAACACATTCAAAACAATTAAATGCAAAAACTTTCCTTACAAAATCTCTTTTCTTTACTGTAATATTAATAAAAATATTAAATCTTTAGTAACTGTATATTGAATAAAATGCCCTGATAATTTTTAATTTTGATAAAAACCAAATGTCGAACAGAACAGAAAAAAAATTGAATTAGTCTATGGAGTAATGTTCGAATGGTACAAACAGAACAGTAGCCCTCTATCATATGATTCGAATGAGTGAGAGCACATTACAGCAATTACTCCATTCACAGTCCAAAAATAACAACGTTTTTCAGCTGAATTAAATGGATGCGAACTAGAACTTCCATGACATCCGCTAATAGTAATTATACAGATGCGAACTAGAACTTATGTGACATCCGCTAATAGTAATTACACGGATGCGAACTAGAACTTATGTGACATCCGCTAATAGTAATTATACAGATGCGAACTAGAACTTATGTGACATCCGCTAATAGTAATTACACGGATGCGAACTAGAACTTATGTGACATCCGCTAATAGTAATTACACAGATGCGAACTAGAACTTCCGTGACATCCGCTAATAGTAATTATACAGATGCGAACTAGAACTTCCGTGACATCCGCTAATAGTAATTACACGGATGCGAACTAGAACTTATGTGACATCCGCTAATAGTAATTACACAGATGCGAACTAGAACTTCCGTGACATCCGCTAATAGTAATTATATAGATGCGAACTAGAACTTCCGTGATATCCGCTAATAGTAATTACACGGATGCGAACTAGAACTTCCGTGACATCCGCTGATAGTAATCATAAAAATGCGAACTAGAACTTCCGCGACATCCGCTAATAGTAATTACACAGATGCGAACTAGAACTTCCGTGACATCCGCTAATAGTAATTATACAGATGCGAACTAGAACTTATGTGACATCCGCTAATAGTAATTACACAGATGCGAACTAGAACTTCCGTGACATCCGCTAATAGTAATTATACAGATGCGAACTAGAACTTCCGTGATATCAGCTAATAGTAATTACACGGATGCGAACTAGAACTTCCCTGACATCCGCTAATAGTAATTACACGGATGCGAACTAGAACTTCCCTGACATCCGCTAATAGTAATTACACGGATGCGAACTAGAACTTCCGTGACATCCGCTAATAGTAATTATACAGATGCGAACTAGAACTTACGTGACATCCGCTAATAGTAATTATACAGATGCGAACTAGAACTTCCGTGATATCTGCTAATAGTAATTATACAGATGCGAACTAGAACTTCCGTGACATCCGCTAATAGTAATTATACAGATGCGAACTAGAACTTCCGTGATATCAGCTAATAGTAATTACACGGATGCGAACTAGAACTTCCCTGACATCCGCTAATAGTAATTACACGGATGCGAACTAGAACTTCCCTGACATCCGCTAATAGTAATTACACGGATGCGAACTAGAACTTCCCTGACATCCGCTAATAGTAATTACACGGATGCGAACTAGAACATTCGTGATATCCGCTAATAATAATTATACAGATGCGATTGCATTCTGGTGTAATGCCCTACATTGAAATCACAATGCCCTACTTTAAAAATACCAAAAACTAAGGCAAATTATTATAATTAAATTGTTTGTTCATAGTTTGAGACAAACAAAAAATTGTAGCTATAGGTATCTAAACTACTCCGAACATACCGCAGTTCGTGACATTCGAGGGCAGATCAATTATAACATTTTTTTTACTTTCGCCCTACCTGTAACCAATGCTGCCCCTACTACAAATTCGACTCTAGCTACAGCCTTTATCCGGCGCTATATAGTTTTCTGCAGAAGTATTAAATAAAAAAAACGTGTTATCACCTGGCACAAGGATTGAGGTCCGTCTCCGCCTGCGTCTGGACGAATTTCGGCGGCAAACAGTCGTCGGCGACGCACCGCGCTATGAAGTTGGACAGCAGGAGAACCCCATCCGGCGTGTCCAGAACTAGATCCGGCAGCTTCTCCAGCAGGCGTTCAAATGCTGGGAAATTAGTAGTAAGTATATGTTTCATGTAAGTACATTTTATTCGGTGGTCTAGTGGTTTGACCGGTGGAATACTATTTCGATGTCCGCAGGTTCGAACCCCGGCGTGTACCAATGATTTTTTCGGAATTAGCGTACATTTATTAATTCAAATTGGTACCAGTATCGGCTGACGGTGAAGGAAAACATCGTGAGGATACCTGAACCTGAGAAATGTTCTTGTGGTACTACTGTATGTGGGAAAAATATAGAAATGTGGATTTCTCAGAGTTTGTAATCGCCAATACGTTCTGGGCTGGCGAGGGTATTACACCC
The DNA here is from genome assembly GCA_036509395.1 of Antheraea yamamai. NCBI lineage: Eukaryota > Metazoa > Arthropoda > Insecta > Lepidoptera > Saturniidae > Antheraea > Antheraea yamamai. The sequence continues at coordinate 8,224,175 of AP028454.1, forward strand.
ATACCTTCCTCTGGGAAGAGGCCTATGGCCCTGCAGTGGGTCTCTTGCAGGGTGAAGATGATGAATCTTATAGTAGACTAGCTTCCGCACGTGACTTCGTCCGCGTGGATTAGTTAATTTGGGCAGATTTATTTAGTTCAATTTTACTGTAACGCGATACATTTAAGATGTTCAGTTTTTGAATACTTTTCCTCCTGTTTATTTCTTCATTTTTACTGTATAAACATCCACCAACTGGACCTCTGTCTGTAGTTTTTAGCCCCCATTGAAATCCAGCACTAAAGTATTGCCTTATACATGTAGCCAAATAGGGTCACCAGTTACTGGTTATTTTTCTTTTCATATATTTTACCTGTTTATTTGTATATAGTGTCTGATTAAACAATAAATTACTTATTTCTTTCTCTGTAACATTATCCTATAGTTATCCATTATACTATAGTTGCGCCTAATCAACATTTAACTATTTCAAATGCCTTATGTACTTACTTATACTTCAACATTCATCCCAATACATTATGGGAGTCAAAGAACATTTCTCAAAGCATTCCATAGTTCCAGAGAGTTTTATCTCATGTTAAACTAGCCTCTGCCCGCGACTTCGTCCGCGTGGAATAGTTACTTTGGGCTAACGCTAACACGCAGCGGAAGCTCTCAAGAGTTAAAAAAAACCCCGATTTTGAAACATTCTTCATGGGTGTTCCGATCCTATTGGTGTTAGCATGATTATATATAGCCTATAGCCTTCCTCAATAAATGAGCTATATAACACTGAAAGAAATTTTCAAATCGGAACAGTAGTTCCTGAGATTACCCCTACAACGTCACGAACTCACAAACTTTACCTCTTTATAATCTTAATATATATATTTCTTGTGTGCGTGTGTATGTGACTGAACTCCTCCTAAACGACTGGACCGATTTTGATGAAATTTTGTGTGCGTGTTCCAGCGGATCCGAGAATGGTTTAGATTCATAATTGGACCCGGTAGGTGGCGCTGCGGTTGACTTTTACGATTTTTTTTATTATCAAGGCAGGACAACGTCCGCCTGGCCCGCTAGTATTAGTATAGATTTTCTTACCGTAACCGATGTCCTTAGCTGTGAACACTCTCCCGTATAGATCTGATATGAGGACGGACGCCATTTCGCAGTGCGACGGCTTGTGATCTAGGGCAATCTCGACTATTGTCTCGCATATCTGTTGATAAAATTGCCGTTCATAAGGTTCTTCGAGTATTATAACACTATTAATATAAAGAATGAGCCGTCACGGGACGCCTGGCAGATGTGAAACATCGAAATTGTTTTGTATAAGTTATGCCTAAAAGAACAGATTACGACAGGAATCAGCTATAGCATAAGGAAAAGATAAAGCGTTACAAATCTGTTCCATAAAATAATGACTGTTTATTTATTTTATTACATAAATATTCATTTTCATTAAATACAAAATAAAAAAATTCAACTAGGCGCAGGCGCGGTGTGTTTGGCGGCATTTGTCAAAGGTGCCGCGTAACACTAGTAGAACGAGTGACCGACAAAACAATTTGAATCTTATGTTTATACAGATAGGGTTGCAAATGTTTTTGAGTATTTCGTTAATAGTGCAAAGTTCGTGTTTTGCGTCGCCACGTCGCGCCACGCCAACAATCAAGTTTACCCTCGCCTATAGATGCTTCACATCAAAACAAGAAATTTTGTGCAGGATGAAGATACCGCTCATTTAATCAAAAAGAGAAATAACACTAAAAAAAAAACAATTTTATAGGAGAATGCGTTCAAAACTTTGACATTTTTACACTATAAAAATAAATGCAGCTCTCTAATGCCCGGTTTCTGACGTACTTTAATTGTAGTTTATCTGTTCGATAGCGTTATCGGTTCGATAACTTGTCAAATTGCGTTTCTGGACACGCAATCATACTGTTTTCGCAAAAATCTAAAGGACTCGGTATGGCCTGGTCTGTCCCTCAGTTCGGCATTTCCACAACCCCCGTACAAGGTAGACCACTAACCAGGCTGTTGTAGATCGTTCTTGGGGTTGTTCTTAAATGCACGGTCACATACGCGTACACACAACGATTATAAAATGTTTATTATTGCAATGGAAGGCCAAAAACCACACACAAACCAATAGAATCCGGCAGCACAAAGTTCAGGTTACAGCTAAAGAACCCCGACTGTCCGTTGATTGATCCACCCACATATAAAGAACTAGCGGGCCCGGCTGACGTTGTCCCACCCTGATTACCCCCCCCGCAACCCCCCTTGTGGGTGGAATTTCGTAAAATCCGTTCTTAGCTGACCTCTACTCGGCGAAAGGACCTTCCTACCATATTTCAAGTCGCTACGCCTTATGGTTCCAGAGAAATCGTGATGAGTCAATATATAGGTGGGAATCTCTAATATATATATAGATATAAAAACGCCCGAACACGTACGATAAACGTCAGTAAAACTCAGCGGGGCATTCGACAGTTTATCTTATGGATAACTTTGTTGACTCAATAACTATTGGTAGTTTCAGAGAGTATCTCAAAAACCGGGCATTAGTCAATCGAGTTCTAACTAAATCCAATTTTAAGCGTTCATATGACATATTTAATTATTTTTTTTACATTTTCTTCTTAATTTTACCGTTCATAAGGTTTTTAGTTGTTTTTGTTTATAATCATTCATTACGATATTTCACATGTACAAAACTGGACGAACTTGAAAAATAACGTAAAATATTAGAAACGGCTACAATTCGATTTAGGTTATTTTAAAACGTAACGACACATATTTTATGAACTTAGAGTGAATTGCTCGAATTGGCAACTTCATTTTTCAGTTGCGGATGAGAAGGTACAAAATGGATGGTTGATTTAAAGCCCTATCAAGAAAGACCCCTGCCACGTCTGTCTGTTCGCGATAAACTTAAAAACTACTCAACGGATTTTCATGCGGTTTTCAACAGTAGATAAAGTGATTCGTGAGGAAGATTTAGGTATATATTTAGTAGGGTGATTAAAAAAAAAAGAATATTTTTTTTTTCGTTTGGTACTCTGAAAAATAGGTTCCTAGACACCTCTAAGAAAGCCTCTCCAAGCATGAGTTCTTAATTGTAACGGGAAGGTCCTCCTTCTTACAGTTTTCTATTTTTTCTTATTATCAGATAGAAAAATTTATATCTCGCTTCCAACTACTTGAAAAAATATCTTGTTCCTTAGATTTTGTAGGAAATTGAATGCTCTACAAAAAAGGTCTCTTACGATTTTTTTGTAAACCCAACCGTTTAAAAGATATTAACGGTTAAAGTTTGATTATTTTTGGGAATTTTTTTTATTTCTTATGAATTTTATAACTCAATGAAAAAAAATCATTATGAATGATGAAACTCATAGTTTTGTAGGGAATTTACTGCTCTATAAAAATGGTCTCTTATGATTTTTCGATCAAGTTGAGCGTTTACGAGATATTCATCGTCAAACATCAATGCATATCAATTTTTCTAGTTTTTGATCAATAATTCGAAAAATTTCAATTTATTCTGTGAGTTTCAAGGAAATTTAGACAAATTTGAGTTTTTATTATAAAAGCAACTCCTATAGATGTTTTCTGTTCAAAAATTCATTTGAAAGTTTTTATTCCAATAATATATTTTTTTAATTTTATCTTTAATAATTTAAAATCTTAATCGCGTTGTCATTTATTATTATGAAATTTGTTCAGTGCCTATTTTTAAATTGTTTTTCACAAAATATACATAAAATTTTCGTTCGAGGGGATTTTTGTTTTGAATTCCATTTCTTCTTCTGTTTGTCTTCTGAAACTAACGCCATCTATGTTTTTTACTCTCAACTATCTTCAGTATCTACCCATTTAATACCGTATTTTCAGTGTTCCTAAAACTGATCATCTTGAATACGTAATAAAATAATTCATTCCAAAGATAAAAAAGTGAAACACATGTGAAACACACTAAATTGAATTATATATTTAAAAAAATGCACTAATTTTTTGTTTTAATGTAATCAAACATGCCCAAGACTAAAAAAACTAATTAAAAAAATAGTTCATAACATATTTCTATTCATAGAAACTCAAATTTGTCTAAATTTCCTTGAAACTCACGGAATAAATTGAAATTTTTCGAATTATTGATCAAAAACTAGAAAAATTGATATGCATTGATGTTTGACGATGAATATCTCGTAAACGCTCAACTTGATCGAAAAAAAATAAGAGACAATTTTTATAGAGCAGTAAATTTCCTACAAAACTATGAGTTTCATCATTCATAATGATTTTTTTTCATTGAGTTATAAAATTCATAAGAAATAAAAAAAATTCCCAAAAATAATCAAACTTTAACCGTTAATATCTTTTAAACGGTTGGGTTTACGAAAAAATCGTAAGAGACCTTTTTTGTAGAGCATTCAATTTCCTACAAAATCTAAGGAACAAGATATTTTTTCAAGTAGTTGGAAGCGAGATATAAATTTTTCTATCTGATAATAAGAAAAAATAGAAAACTGTAAGAAGGAGGACCTTCCCGTTACAATTAAGAACTCATGCTTGGAGAGGCTTTCTTAGAGGTGTCTAGGAACCTATTTTTCAGAGTACTAAACGAAAAAAAAAAAATTCTTTTTTTTTTAATCACCCTAATATTTAGTCAAGGATTTTTATTTATTATCAGGGCGGGACAACGTCCTCCTGGTCCGCTAGTTAAAGTATAATTTATAGGTTTTACCAGGTGGGTGCGTTTTGAGGTGACGAACTCGAGGAAGTCTTCAGTCGCAGCGTTCGTGTCACCGTGCTCGAAGTACTCCAATATGACTGGTTCGGCTTTACGCTGAGGGTAAATGAAAAATCATCATCATATCAGACTGTAACAATCTAAGATCCTAGTAGGAATCGACCTTCAGGCAACTGTTTAACACGTGCCAGGTGTATCACCGGTGGTACAAGTTAAACTTGATATTTAGGTCACGTGTACCACCGGTGGTACACGTTAAACCTGCCAATTAGGCCACGTGTACCACCGGTGGTACACGTTAAACCTGCCAATTAGGTCACGTGTACCACCGGTGGTACACGTTAAACTTGCCATTTAGGTCACGTGTACCACCGGTGGTACATGTTAAACTTGCCATTTAGGTCACCTGTACCACCGGTGGTACATGTTAATCTTGCCATTTAGGTCACGTGTACAACCGGTGGTACACGTTAAACTTGCCATTTAGGTCACGTGTACAACCGGTGGCAAAAGTCACAGTGAGGCATATAAATACGATCCATTTATAGCAAGGCAGTAGTGCTTTTTCTAACTTCGCTTGGCTATCTAACACCTTTAAGTTGAAAATTTGTCGCCGAACACCTGTAGGTGTGTGTGTTCCGGCAGCTGCAGTTGAGAGCGTGTCCCCGCTAAGTTTAGCCTGTTTACCACCCTAAACCACATCGTCATTTTTAACATGAGATGAGATTGTGGATAAACTCTGAAACCTATAAAATCTATATATATATATATATAAATTTCTTCGGTACGTGTGTACGTGTCTGAACTCCTAAACGGCTGGACCGATTTTGATGAAATTTTGTGTGCATGTTCGAGTGGATCCGAGAATGGTTTAGATTCACGATTGGACCCGGTAGGTGGCGCTGCGGTTGAATTTTAGATTTTTTTTTATTATCAGAGCAGAACAACGTCCGCCCGGACCGCTAGTACTTATATAAAATAAAGAGTCATAACAATGGAATTGAGACTGTGTTCTATTTTAAAATTTTTAAATTAATTATAGTGTGAATGACAATATTTAAATTGTATAATAGGTTTCTTTAAATGATTAACATTAATATGGTATTCATATATATTGGCACTCCAAACAATAATTACATACATTTTTATACAGTTTATTAAATAATCAAAAATATCAATATAAAATGTACACAGATGTATACTACACATCGCTAGTCTGAGGCAGGCCGCGTAAGCGCAACACGGCCGGCCACGCTTACTAGTATGTCATAACGCGAAATTATAAATCTATCTCCTGCCAAAAATACCGCTCAGTGCGCCTAAAGAGATTTTCACTTCAAAAATCCCGTCATCTTAAATCCATAGACCGGCCGATCGTGACTTTTGACAAATGTTAAATCGCTCAACGGTGGCTACCGTCATTAAATTAGCTTATTAAACAAAAATATGTTCATAAAAATATTATATTATCATTTGGCATTACAACATAAAACGCATTATTATCGCAGTGTCAACGACCCGACGCCGCCGTAAACACTTGAGCCAACTCGCTACTAACGCAACCTATATTAATCATTTGGTACGGAGTTCGCGGGGGGTCATTATTTACGTGAACCCCCTCCCCCATATGTACTATCTACAATGTAAATCCAACGTGTCTGTACTTTTTGATTTTCAAAAAAAAATTGTAGGTGTCTAGGAATAAGTAATAAAAGATATTTCAATCATTTTTAGAAATGTCTGTCTGTCTGTTTTGTATGAACACGCATCACCGCTAAAGTACTGGGTTCACAATAAAACCTCACCAAGAAAACCATAAGGCTTATCCTCGAGAGTAACTTAGTCTTTGTGTCATTAAAATCAGTCCACTCTATCGAAAGTTATTGTAATTTTAATGACGACGCGGCGTAAGATACGAGAGAAAAGTAGATAAGTAAATGGACTTAATACATTCAGATGACTTTATTAGTCGCGGTTTTTTTTACATTAGGTTCCACGCGGACACAGCTACTACTATATAATATTCATACTAATATTATAATTGTGAATGTGTGTTTGTTTATTTGTTATATCATAAATTTTGAATACACGTCGCTAGGAGTACAGAAAACTATTTAGGGCGCATTGCATTTAGAAAAAACTGCTGTTCTCGAAGGATAAGTTAAATCTAGCTTTACGTGTGCAAACCCACGAGCAAATGGTATCTCATTGCAAAACCGCTATTTCTTAGAACAAGCGACGAACTGTTTATGCCAATGCGTGTCGGCGTCCTCGTGGGGGGTCATAAATTTCTTCGCCCATCATGACAACTAGAATGCGACCCAGTACGTCACGTACACAATTTATTTATGCTAATAAACGCTCATGGCCGAAACGAAACGTGATTTTACTTCATAATACAACGGTGACGGACCGCGACAACTAAAAACACTGTATAAAATCTTCAATATCTTTTTTTTTATTTTATGCAGCCTTTAAATTAACTACGCAGTGCAATAATAGTTAAAGACTGTCGATTTATTAGTGACTAGCTGACTAGCTAATGTACAAAAAAAACAGTGACCAATAAAAATACCTGAATGTGTTAAGCCCATTCACTTATCTACTTTTCTCTCGTGCTTAAGTCGCGTCGTCATTAAAATTACAATAACTTAGGATGGAGTGGACGGATTTTAATGAAACAAAGACTAAGTTATTTTTTAACCGACTTCAAAAAAAGGAGGAGGTTATCAATTCGACTGTATTTTTTTTTTTTTTTATGTTTGTTACCTCATAACTTTGGACTGGGTGAACCGATTTTGATTATTTTTTTTTTATTTGAAAGGTGGTACTTTCAATACATACATACAATACGCACCGACTTCCAATACATCTCTAGGTAGCACACATATTCATATGTTTTATTTAATTTGGTTAATTTGATAAACTATTTATTTTCCGCTTTTTAGTGCCTTATGGGTTTTTGATTGATATTGAAGTCGGTTAATACTTTTTTTTGAAAATTTACTTTATGGAGAATATGCTTTATGATTTTCTTAGTGAGGTTTTGTCGTGAAGCCAGTACTTTAACAGTGATGCGTGTTCATTCAAAAAGACAGACAGCCGGACATCTTTGAAATGTATTTTATTACTTACTAGCGACCCAGCAGAAGTTGTCCCGCCCTGATTATAAAAAAAAATCCTTGACAAACTATATACCAAAACCTTCCTCATGAATCACTTTATCTACTGGTGAAAACCGGATAAAAATCCGTTCAGTAGTTTTTGAGTTTATCGCGAACAGACAGACAGACGCGGTAGGGGAGTTTGTTTTACACTATGTAATGATTCGTAGACATTTGCAACAAATTTTTTCACGAAAATCTAAAGTACAGACACGTTAGATTTACATTCTTATTATATGTATAGATCTATTCAGTGTTCAATGTAACATCACACCAACCTGTAAGATACCTACTGCAGGGTCATAGGCCTCTCCCCGAAGGAAAGTATTGGCATAATCACCACGACAGCCTACGGCGTATTGACGATTTCAAACTCGGAAAAAATCGATTCTATGTCGTTTCCCACATACGGTGGCACTACAAGAACACTTCTCAGGTTCAGGTTTCCTCACGATGTTTCCCATCATCGTCAGCCGATACTGTTACCAATTTAACGTTAGTAAATGTACGCGAATTTTGAAAAATTCGTTACTACATGCCGGGACTCGAACCTGTGGACATCCAATTAAGATTCCACGTTAACGTGTCAATAATCATGATCATGCAGAATGACAGCGGAACCGTTGCCTTTTTTCTTTTCGCTCGTGATGGCTTAACATTCGAAGGTTACCCAGTCTATAACCTCGAGTTTGTTTATCATTGCTCATAGACCAAATACTGTTTATGTTCATTGACCGTGTCATAACAACAAGAAGACTATAATACTATTAATAAAAAAAAAAACATTTTTTCTGTGCAGGATGAATGTATCGCTCCTTTATTCAAAAAGAGAAATAACACAGAAAAATAATTGAGCCGTCACGGGACGCCGGGCAGATGTGAAACGTCAAAATTGTTTTGTATAAGTTATATACCTAAAAGAACAGATTACGACAGGAATCAGCTATGGCATAATCTATACTAATATATAAAGCTGAAGAGTTTGTTTGGTTGAACGCGATCATCTCAGGAACTACCAGTCCGATTTGAGAAAATCCTGCGGTTTTAGATAGCTCATTTATCGAGGAAGGCTTTACGCTATATATCATCACGCTAAGACCAATAGAATCCGAGCCCCAATGAAGAATGTTTCAAAATAGGGCACTTTTTTCCCTTTGAGAGATTTCGTTAGCGTTAGTATTATATACGTTGCCATGGTAACGTGGTATAAGTTTGTATCGCAAACATTTTCATAGTTTATTTTGTTTTCCTATTTAAAAAGTTTATACTACTTTTATTTCCAATTTTTTATTTGTTATCTATGACGTACTATAAAAATAAAGTTTGTGTATGTACAATTAAAATAACAACTTTTTGATGAATGGATATGGCTACAAATGACCAAAAAAAATTTTTTTTATACTTTGTCTATATTTCTATATTATTATATTTTGTCTGTTTGTTTATTTGTTCCGGGTAATCTCCAAAACGCCTTTACCTATTTTAACGGGAATTTTACTGCCAGATAGCCGAAATTATAGCGGTTGACATATTCTATTTTATTTGTCCGCGGCTTCGTCCGCATTGCTATTTCCAAAATGGTTGGACCGATTTTCACGGGGTATTCACTGGTAGATAGCAGACCTCATAAGAAGTAATTTAGGTTTTTTATTTGCCTTCGGCCCCAGTGGAATATCCGTAATGCTTGAACTGATTTTCACGGGACTTTTACTGGCAGATAACTCACCTTATAAGAAGTAACTTAGACTAGTTTATTTTGTTATTCAAGACTTCGTCCGCAATATCCTACTATCTCCTAATTGGTTGGACCGACTTTCATGGGTTGGGCTTTTACGGGCAGATAACTAGCGCGCTCGGAAGACGTTGCCTCGCTCCGATAATAAAAAGAAAACCTTGACAAATTATACCTAAACCTTCCCCATGAATCATTCTATCTACTGGTAAACAGCATGAGAATGGTAGTTTTTGACTTTATCGCGAACAGACAAACTGACAGACCAGAGGACTTTCTTTTTAACCGACTTCGAAAAAGGAGGAGGTTACTATGTTCGGTTGTATGTATTTTTTTATGTATGTTAATCGATATTTTCGTCAATTGTGAACCGATTTTAATGATTCTTTTTTTATTTGAATTGGTACACTATGTAGTGATTAACTGCTACCTGTGCATTCGTCCGTGTGAAATTGATCAAAAATATGTTACAACCGCGTGAGACCTGAACTTTACTGGACTCTAAGAATAAATATACTTAATTGAAAGTAATATATTTGTATGTAATATGAATTATATCATCTTTTTGGTCAATTTGGCGGCCATATTGGTTTATTTACCGCGTTTGCTTCTACATAGCTCAGTGATTATAGCAACGTATAAGAATAACTTAAGTATATCGACAATACGGGCATATTATATCTATATAATAAAAGATTAAAGATATATTGTTCGATAATGTATAGCTTATAATTGTCATTGCTTTCTTATATAGTGTTAGTGAGCACTGGGTGTGGTATATAGTAGGTTGAAGTTCCGGGTATATGGCTGATGATAAATCCCATCCCATTCGATGTACTATTAGTATTTATATATCTAATGTACACGTTACATGTTACAGTAGATGACGTTCGTGTCGTAGTTACAAATATTTTTGAAAAAGCATTTCTGTAATGTACACACCCACTCACAATTTTACATTTCTTTAATACATTTTTAAAAAGCGCGTGCGGAGCCGCGGGTAACAGCTAGTGAAAAGATAAAGCGTTACAAATTTGTTCCACAAAATAATGACTGATTAATATTTATTTTAATTCATTTCATATTCAAAAATTCGACTAAGCGCAGGCGCGGTGTTTTTGGCGGCATTTATCAAATGGCACTAGGTCGTCGGCGCGTGCCGCGTAACACTAGTATAACGAGTGGCCGACAAAACAATTTGAATCTTATTTTTATACAGATAGGGTTGCAAATGTTTTTGAGTATTTCGTTAATAATGTAAAGTTCGTGTTCTGCGTCGCCACGTTGCGCCAATACAACAATCAGGTTTACACGCGCCTACAGGGGTTTCACATAAAAAAAAATTTATAGGAAAATGCGTTAAAACTTTGACATTGTTTACACAGGTTAGACAAAAATCGTACCTTAAAAATAAATGAAGCGCGGATTAATTTAATTCTATTTTTTTTTAAGTACAAGTCATACTATTCACTGCTTATATATTGGGATAGTCAGTTTATAATAATAGACCAAAAAAAAAACCGATGGAATTCATGAATTTTTGATTGTAGTGTGTAAGAATGTAAAGTAAGGTTGTGTGTTTAGTATTTCATGAAAAATAATCACATTTTAGGTACTAGTTTGGATATATGTATTTTATTTACCATTTTTTTTTCTCAACGGCCATAAGTTCTGGTATAAGCTATATCAAGGTTATCCATTTACTAGCTGTTCCCCGTGCCCACTTCGTTGGGTGGTAATAGGCATTATCAAGTTACAACAGGAAATAATACCCCGATTTTAAAACATTTTTCATTGTTGCTCCGCTCCTATTGGTCTTAGCGTGATGATATATAGCCATGATACTCACAAATAATGTGGCTTTATATTGGTAAAAGAATTTTCAAAATCGGTTTAGTAGTTCCTGAGATTACCCCTTACAACGTCACAAACTCACAAACTTTACCTCTTTATAATATTAGTATAGATTATAACATTAGTATATATAATATAATTAGTTAATAGCTTCCGCCCGCGACTTCGTATGCTTGGAGTAGTTATTTTGGGCTAAGACACAGCGGAATCTCTCAAAAGCAAAAAAAGCCCCGATTTTAAAATATTTTTCATTGTTGCTCTGCTCCATTGGTCATAGCGTGATGATATATAGCCTATGACACTCACAAATAACGTGGCTTTATATTGGTAAAAGAATTTTCAAAATCAGTTTAGTAGTTCCTGAGATTACCCCTTACAACGTCACAAACTTTACCTCTTTATAATATTCGTATAGATTACCGTATATTTTGTATAAATTTATCTAATATACATTACACGTTACAATCCTTTTTAGTGGACGCCCAGAAGGATACACAAACAAATTCACTTTCGCATCTATACTGATATTATAAAGTTGGAAGGTTTGTTTAATTGGTTCAACGCGCTAATCTCAGGTACTACTGGACGGATTTGTTAAAATTATTTATTAGATATATTAATTAAGATATAATAATTTATTATTAGACTAGCGGGACCTGCAGACGTTGTTCCGCCCTGATTTAAAAAAAAATCCTTGACAAATTATATACCAAAACGTTCCTCGTGAATCACTTTATCCACTGGTAAAAACCGCTTGAAAATCTGTTCAGTAGTTTTTGAGTTTATCGTGAACAGACAGACGCGGTAGGGGACTTTATTTTATACTATGTAATGATAGCTTTTTTTTTTTTTTATTGTAGCTCGTCAAAGTGACTGTACTGTGCCTGATGGTAAGCACAGTACAATCCAAAAACAATGGCGACCACCGAAAGACATACTATCCATCGCCGGTCGCCGCTATCATGCCGGCCTGAAAGCGACCCAGTCAGGGACAGCCCCCCCCCCTCCCCCCGGTTGCTGGATATACACCGGCTGATCCCGGAACGCGACACGCCCAAACGTGCCACTATGGCGGGTGTTCCACCTGGTGTACGGTGGTCGCGATCCAGTCGGGTACAGACACCCTACCACCCCGCTAATTTATCGAGGAAGGCTATATTATATCCTCACGCTAAGACAAATAGAAGCGGAGCACCTAGAAGCTAGTTTATAATATTAGTTAGCATTTCAAAGCGATAGACTGACAACTTAAGCGCGTGCAAAAAAACACGTTCCTCCAACTTTATTATTACTATTATGATAAAGACCGTATCGTGTTTTAAAACTAAACATAACGAATTGAATTTTAGTATGTAAACAACATTATCAGTTTCCAAGGCCGCGTGCGTTCCATCCGATTTTATTTTTGGTAAATAGCAAATTGGTCTGTCTACCACATTATACATATTATAATAGCTGTGCCCGCGACTTTGTCCGCGTGAAACCTGATGTACAAAACAGTGACTAATAAAGTCATCTGAATGTATTAATTATAATTACTATCTACTTTCCTCTCGTACTTAACTCGAGCCGTCATTCAAATTACCATAAATTTTGATAGAGTGGACCGATTTTAATGAAACCAAGACTGAATGTTACTCGAGGATATACTTTATTGGTGGTGTTTAATTGTGGATCCAGTACTTTAGCAGTGACACGTGTCCATATAAACGAACAGACAGACATTTCTATAATTGATTGAAATGTATTTTATTACTTACTAGCAGGACCGGCAGACGTTGTCCTGCCCTGACTATAAAAAAAAACACCAAAATCTTCCTCATGAATTACTTTATCTACTGGTGAAAACAGCATGAAAATCCGTTGCGTCGTTTTTGAGTTCATCGCGAACAGACAGACAGACAGACGCGGTAGGGGACTTTGTTTTATACTATGTAATGATTCCTAGATACCTACAATAAGTTATTTAACGAAAATCTAAAAGTACAGACACGTTAGATTTGCATTCTTATCATATGTATAGATATAGATAAGATAGAAATAACGGTACAGTAACTAGTTCAGTTAATCTATACAAATATTATAAAGAGGTAAACTTTGTGAGTTTGTGACTTTGTAGCGGGTATTCTCTGGCTCCACTAAACTGATTTTGAAAATTCTTTTACCAATAGGATGCCACGTTATATGTGAATATCATAGGCTATATATTAACCCGAAAAATGAAAAGACTTTTTTGTGGTAGTCGGATTTGCAAAGGAAGTCGGAGAAAAAACGGTCGAACGAAAACGTTTCTTACGAACGCTGCTTTAACGATGAGAGATATATGATCGAGTTCTAGAGAAAAGTTGTAGAACTTGATTAATGCCTACAAAAAAGTCACGGACAGCAAATGACTAATTTTTATATTTAAGTCACTAAAAGTAGTTTTTTATATTGAAAAAACTATTTAGTTCGTTAAGCGATGTTTATTGGTCATATATTATCAACAACAATTATGAATCGTTATCAAAATAGATAGCACTCAGTACTAACCGAATCACATAAAAATGTTTACCGCCCAACGAAGTGGGCACGGGTCAACTAGTCTTATATATAAAATTCTCGTGTCACAATGTTAGTTACCATACTCCTCTGAAACGGTTTGACCGATTTTTATGAAATTTTATATGTATATTCAGTAGGTCTGAGAATCGGCTACTATCTATTTTTCATACCCCTAAGTAATAAGGGTTGTCCACCCTAACATTTATTTTTAATTTTTTGGACAATTTTTTTTTATTTTATTTTGTTATAATGAGGCATTAAAAAATACATACAACCCTATTTCACCCTTCTAACACCAACCCCTATTTTTTAATAGTCATTTTAGTAATTAATCATTTTTCATCTCACTCGATAACTGATCAATTATCACTTGGTAAGTTATCTCAGAGTAAGAGCTAATTAAAACCAAGCCGTCTTCTCTTTTGTGAATGTTTTTCACTCTATTTCGATTAACATTTCGCTAAATTTTATACAAAAAAAAAAAATCATTTTTATTAAAGTATCAAAGCAGTTTATTCCTGCTATACTTAGTGCTAGATTTTTTTAATTTTCCTCGCTTTTTCTAGATCAACACTCATTTGCCAGAATATACCGATGTCACGTCCCAGTAAACAGCACGGAGTAGGGATGAGACCGAAGCCGGTCTCCTGTTTCTCTCACACAATAAGCCTTCTCTCACTTCCTCCACAGTTTTCGGCCATTATTATTGTTTATGCATCAAGCGTAGTAGTAACGTTTACAACTATCTTAGTGTAACTCTCATATCATTACGTAGTATAAAACAGAGTCCCCTACCGCGTCTGTCTGTCTGTTCGCGATAAACTTAAAAACTACTTAACTGATTTTCAAGCGGTTTTCGCCAGTGGATACAGTGATACATGAGGAACGTTTTGGTATATAATTTGTCACGGATTTTTTTATAATCAGGGCGGGACAACGTCTGCCGGGCCCGCTAGTAAAATATAAAATCCACTACACTTTGGTAGGTGGTAGAGCCACGCTGAAGCTATTACTGGTTTCAGCATGAATGTGTCGGCTCGCCCGCGGTACTACCATCCGACACACAGACAACCGATGTGAAGTAATAATGCTTCCATTGTTGCGTTTCGTTCGTGAGAGCGCCGGGGGCACCTCTCGCATTCCCTTCCACTTCCCCCAAACACAGGCTGGAAACGCACTTCCAACTCACCTGGTCTTGCTAGTGTCTATGGACGGCGGTGACCACTTAAGATCAAGTGACCTGCCTGTTCGTTTGCCACCTATGATATAAAAAAACACGACATTCCTCGATCCCGCAAGAAACTCTCAAGATAGCTAGTTATGATGTATATATAATACTTAAGGTACTTACAACGACTTCATCAGGTTCGGCCTCAACGATGACCTGCTTGAACTCGATGTCGCCGTTAGCGACGGCCTCCGGATCATAGTTGGGATCGTTCGCATCCTCAACGTATTCCTCCAGCAGTTCAGAACCCGGAGCGCCCCAGACTCCCTTACCGCCGGCACCACCTTTGTAGACAGATCGTATGCTCACTAATGGTAACCTAGTTGGTCGAGATTCGACCATAATTAACTTTCATAATTACACATTCAATAAGATAAAAGAGAGTAATAATTATTTCAGTTGTTTCATTAATTTATTAAATATAAATTATTTATCAATTAATTATTAATGTATATTATGAATTTACATATTATCTATCTATACTAATTATTAATAATCTATACTAATATTATAAAGAGGTGAAGTTTGTGAATTTGTGACGTTGTAGGGGGGTAATCTCGGGAACTACTGGTCCGATTTGAATAATTCTTTCAGTGTTATATAGCTCATTTATCGAGGAAGGTTATAGGCTATATATCATCACGCTAAGACCAATAGGAGCGAAGCACTAAGGAAGAATGTTTCAAAATCGGTATTTTTTCCTCTTGATAGTTTCCGCTGCGTGTTAGCGTTAGCCCAAAAAAACTATTCCACGCGGACGAAGTCGCGGGCAGAGGCAAGTGATATTATAAAGAGGTAAACTTTGTGAATTTGTGAGTTTGTGACGTTGTGAGTTTGTGACGTAGTGAGTTTGTGACATTGTAGGGGGCAATCACGGGAACTACTGGTCCGATTTGAAAAATTCTTTCAGTGTTATATAGCTCATTTATCGAGGAAGGTTATAGGTTATATCACCACGCTAAGACCAAAAGGAGCGGAGCACTAGGGAAGAATGTTTCAAAATCGGTATTTTTTTCCTCTTGAGATCTTCTGCTGCGTGTTAGCGTTAGCCCAAAGTAACTATTCCACGCGAACGAAGTCGCGACCAGAGGCTAGTATTATTATAAAATTAACCTACAATTTGACCGGTCAATTTTAAAGAGCATGTAAGGTATGGAACGTAAGTCATGTTAAAAATATTAAATGCAGGATGAAAAAAGGTAACTGGAACGCGAGAGTAAAATTACAGATGGCGAAACGTCATTTTCATTTACATGTGTGTATATGTTGTGTGTCATTCAAGCCGTAGTGTGAGTAATGTATATATATTTTTTTAATGTATTTCTAATGATTTTTTATTAAAAAAATAGCTTTGTGCACGTCTCGTCCATATAAATTTTAACTATGCCACATTTCACGTACAACTGTTCGCGTAATTCGCTTCAAAAGTTTTACAAAGTTTCCGCATCACTTATTAATATATAGATTATACGTCTTCAAAAAACAATTTTTTTTTCATATTATAGGGTGCAAACGAACAGACGGGTAACCTGATGGTGAGTGATCACCGATGTAGCAACACCAGGGGAGTCGCAAGTGCGTCGCCGGCCTTTCAAAGGAGGTACGCCTCCAGCGCTCTCACTGACCGAACGAAACGCAACAATAGGTTCTTAATCACTGCATATTATAAAACAAAGTCCTCTGCCATGTCTGTCTGTCTGTTCTCGACAAACTCAAAAACTACTCAACGGATTTTCATGCGGTTGTTACCAGTAGATAAAGTGATTCATATAATTTGTTAAGGTATTTTTTTTATTATCGGGGCGGGATAACGTCCGCCGGGCCCGCTAGTTATACCATGTGAAAGTTTAGACAATAGCAATGCTTATGGAGGATAATCTGCACTCGATTCTGGTTCTAAATCAATTAAAAAATAGGTGCTTTATATTTGACCTAATTATTTAGAAAAAAAAAATTTATATGGAATCCCATACGCATCTTTGTTAAAGCACAGTGTCAATGACCGTCGGGTGATTTCACTTTCACTGGAAGTGAACGTGGCAAGGGTATGAACAAAACAAAAGGGTTTAAAGTCCGTTTTATTACTGAAGGTTATTAACTCCGGGTCGCCCCTTACAGCTTTGGGTACCGGTCATTGCACCTATGTTTTTTTAGTACTATTGTGTTTATACTTTTAAGAGTCTTAGAACAAACTTTAACTTAGGTTCTCGTGGTTGTTTATTAGTATTTGTTTTGATATTATTCCTTTATATGTTAAATGTGACCATGAAGTATTATATCCTGGAATACTGCGAGTGTTTAACCTTTCACCTGATATATATAACATTAAGACAACTTTTTTTTTGCCAATTTTAGATTCCTATAATATTTTTTTTAATTTGTTTTATATAAACCTGTTGATTATATTATGTGCAAGCACAAACCCATGGCTATATTCAGAGCGATCAAAAAGATGACGGCGACTGTAGTTTAATATCTTTGGAGATCTATACATTATAATAAGAATGTCAATTTAAAGTGCTCGTAATTTTTAGATTTTAGTAAAAAAAATTGTGTCATGTATATAGGAAGGAACAAGTAATAAAATACATTTCAATCAGTTTTGGTATTGACTGTCTGTCTGTTTGTTTGAACACGGATCACGGATAAAATACTGTGTCCATTATAAAAATCATAAAGCAGATCTTCGAGTATCATTTATTCTTGGTTTCATTAAAATCGGTTCACTCTATCAAAAGTTATTGTAATTTCAAAGACGACGCGACTTCACGACTGTTTATTCGTATATATAGAGACACACGATAAGCCTTAATCTAAGATAGTGTTACGAAAACAACATTGCATTATCGACTATAATAAGCCTCTTATCGCAATTTTAAGGTCAAATAAATCTGTCAGAAAGATTAACCTCAAGACCATAGAATAGATATCGCAACATTTTAGGGCGTAACCAGTTCTATTCGATACTAGCTGTGCCCGCGATTTCATCCTCGTGGAACGTTATGTAAAAAAAAACAGTGATTAATAAAGTCATCGGAATGTATTAAGTCCATTTACTTATCTACTTTTCTCTCGTACTTACGCCGCGTCGTCATTAAAATTACAATAACTTTTGATAGTGTGGACCGATTTTAATGAAACAAAGACTAAGTTATTCTTGGTGTGGTTTTATTGTGAACCCAGAACTTTAGCAGTGATGCGTATTCACACAAACAGACAGACAGATATTTCTAAAAATAATTGTAACGTATTTTTTTACTTATTCCTAGACACCTGCAACAGTTCTCTTATCTTCTCTTATCTCTAAAGATATTAAATAGTTTTAGGCCACTCTTCAACTTTATAATATCACTATAGAAGTATAGATATAGATAAAAATGGTAGTATCTTAAAACTTTAACCGTTTTATTCCAAAAAAAATGTGGTGTGGCTGTGTCATGCCACGGCCGTTTGTTGTACGTGAATACGTGTCCTAACGGGCGATATTTTCTATGTAAATTATTATTATTTATGTATGTCATAATCATAAAAAGCCCTCCGGGTTTCCATGTTTTGTTTATGATAGCAACTGTTCCATTTAACGGGTTCAGGAAATAAATCAACCTAATAAATAATTACTATGTTATAACTTTATTAATTATAGGTATATGTGATTCGCTCGACCGCATTCACTTTTTTACGTTGCCTCCACTGCTTGACTCGGTCATATGGTATTTTAATGGTACCATTCGATTGGTTTTGAGATGCTCTCTCCAACCCTATACGATTGCTGTATCTGGATTTGGCTTTTCGACGCGTATAGGCTGACATTATATATTTCTTGATATATTTTTTTCGTTTTAACACATTATATACACAGTCACGATTTTACAATAATATTTTATACTAGCTGTATCCGCAGCTCCGCACGCGTTTTTTTAAATTGTATTAAAGAAATATAAAATTGTGAGACAATGTACAATTATAGAAATGATGTTTAAAAACAATTGTAAGTACGACACGCACGCCACTTACAGTGAAATGTAACGTATACATTAGATATATAAATGCTAACTGTGTCAAATGAGGTTTATCATCAGCAACATATTTGGAACCTTAACCAACCATGTAACTACCTCAGTGCTCACTTACACTGTATAAGGAACTAATGAAACAATGACATAAAGATGTTATTATGATGACATAATATGCCCATATTGTCAATAAATAATATGTTTATGGTATTTTTAACCGACTTCAAAAAAGGAGGAGGTTATCAATTCGACTGTATTTTTTTTTTTATGTTTGTTACCTCATAACTTTGGACTGGGTGAACCGATTTTGATGATTCTTTTTTTATTTGAAAGCTGGTGCTTCCCGTGTGGTCCCATTTCAATTTGGTCCAGTTCCGACAACGGCATCCAGTGCAAAACCGTATAAGTTTTAAATTTGCATTAAGTATGTACACGACAAATAGACGAATGACTCAATATCACGCTAACCGATTTCGATGATTCATTTTTTATTGGGAAGGAGGTACTTCAAGGGTAGTTTGATGAGTTTGGTTAGGTTCTGATTATGGGATCCGTGACAAAGTAAGAAAACTTTCAAGAAACGAGCCTACTCCTTTCTTAAGGGCCGGCAACGCATCTGTGTTTCCTCTCGTGTCGCAGGTGTCCATGGGCGGCCGTGATCACTTACCATCAGGTGACCCGTATGTTCGTTTGCCACCAATATTATAAAAAATACTCTTCAATTCTTAGGAGCCTATTGTGCTTATGTTCGTTGCTGTGTTGCAACATGACGCAAATTACATTACTTAAGGTGTATTATGTGTGAAGCGATGGTAGCCGAGTTGGTGGTAGAAACTATCGCGGATTATTGATAAGGTTGCGTTCGTACCAAACGTTACTTATTGTACAACCAATTGAAACCATATCGCATACCATACCGATAGATACCATACCGCAAAAATGCGCATATTTTAATATACTTAAGGCGGAACGGAGTTCGCGGGCACTGCTAGTAAAATATATTTATGTACACTAAAAACGGAAAAATAAAGTAAATTTTCAAAAAAAAAGTATTAACCGACTTCAATATCAATCAAAAACCCATAAGGCACTAAAAAGCGGAAAATAAATAGTTTATCAAATTAACCAAATTAAATAAAACATATGAATATGTGTGCTACCTAGAGATGTATTGGAAGTCGGTGCGAACCGAAAATCATATCATCTACATAGGTACAAAGTTTAAGTCCACTCTCGCGTCTCTGTAATACATTTCTACCTGGAACAAATTTGAAATTTCGGTTGGCACCGACTTCCAATACATCTCTAGGTAGCACACATATTCATATGTTTTATTTAATTTGGTTAATTTGATAAACTATTTATTTTCCGCTTTTTAGTGCCTTGTGGGTTTTTGATTGATATTGAAGTCGGTTAATACTTTTTTTTTGAAAATTTACTTTTTATCTTATCGTTTTAGAAAGACCCCTTCTATCTTCAAATATCCTATTAATAATTATATTGTTGAATTGTATACAATGAATGAGCTGACGTCTTGAAATCTCGCATAAATATAAATCAAGGTATAAAACTTTATATCTGTCTCAGCAGTTTTTAATATTCGTCAATTCAAATATTGCTCATTGAACTCGATACAATATTCTTATGTGTTACTATGATTACTGAGTTAAGTAGACGAAAGCGCGGTAAATAAAACAAAATGGCCGCGAAAATGACCAAAAAGACAATATAATTCAAATTACATACATAGATAAAGATATATGAATTTCAATTATATTTATTCTTGGAGTCCAGTAAAACGTACATCTTATACACATGTTTACAGTGAACAACATATTTTTGCTAAATTTCACGCGGACGAAGTCGCGGGTAATAGATAGTCTAAAATAGAATAACTTAAATTACTTCCTATAAGGTCAGATATCTGCCAGTGAAAGTCCCGTGAAAAATTGGTTAAACCGTTTTGGACATAGCACTGCGGGCGAAGTCACGGTTAACAGCCAGTCTCAATTAAAATAAACTAAATGACTTTTAATAATGTTCGCTATCTGCCGGTGAAAGTCCCGTAAACAACGGTCGAACCGTTTTGGAGATAATACTGCGGGCGAAGCCATGGTTAACAGCTAGTATAAATTAAAATTGCATAATTCACTTTTTATAACATCAGCTATCTGTCAGTGAAAGTCTCGTGAAGATCGGTCAAACCATTTTGGAGATAGTACTGTGGGCAAAACCACGGTTAACAGCTAGTATAAATAAAAATTACTGGAATTACTTTTTATAGGGTCAGCTATCTACCAGTGAAAGTTTTGTGAAGATCAGTCTAACCGTTTTGGAGACAACGTTGCAGGCAAAGCCACGGTAAACAGCTAGTATAAATTAAAATTGCTTTAATTACTTTTTATAAGATCGGCTATCTGCTAGTGAAAATTCCGTGGAAATCGGTCCAACCGTTTAGAAGATAGCATGGCAGACACAGCCGCGGTTAACAGCTAGTCTAATTTAAAGTACCCTAAGTAACCCGCTGTAATTTTTTCTATCTGCCAGTGAAATTCCCGTCAAAATCGATCCAGCCGTTTCGGAGATTAGCCGGAACAAACAGACAGACAGACCGACAAAAATTTTAAAAATTGCATTTTTGTTATCAGTTGCCTATATACTTTCACACCCAATCAGTAAAAAAAGTGTTATTTTGATATTACATACAGACACTTCATTTTTATTATATTTTATACTAGCTGTACCCGCAGCTCCGCACGCGTTTTTAAAAATCGTATTAAAGAATTATAAATTGTGAGACTATGTATAATTACAGAAACGCTCTTTAAAGACAATTGTAAGTGAGACGCGCACGCTACTAAAAGTAACATGTAACGTGTATATTAGATATATAAATACAAAGAGCATGCCAAATGAGGTTTGTCATCAGTAAAACATTTGGAACCTTAACCCACCATATAACTACCTCAGTGCTCACTTACACTGTATAAGGAACTAATGAAACAATAACTTAAAATATTATTATTAAGATTTACATTACATTTAATAAACATTGCCATTAATATAATTAAGATTTTGTGACTATACAAAAAATAAACGCTTGTCTGTTCCGCAAGAAATTGTATTATGGAACACTTTACGTAATACGTTTATAATCTAAGATCTTATTAGGAAGACCTCCATATCATTAATGTTATTAATAATTATAATGTCGAATTTTAAACAATAAGGTGATAATTATTTCTCTTATTAAAAATAAAGAATGGCTTGAAATCTTGCTAAATTTCATGCAGACAAAGTCGCGGGTAACAGCTAGTTTAAATTAAAATAAATTAAATTACTTTTTAAAAGGTCCGCTATCTACCAGTGAAAGTCCCATGAAAATCGGTCTAACTGTTTTGGAGAAAGCACTGTGGGCGAAGTCACGATTAACAGCTAGTATAAACTAAGATTGCCTAAATTACTTTTTGTAAAGTCAGGTATCTGGCAGTGAAAGTTTCGTGAAAAGTGGTCTAACCATTGGAGATAGCATTGCGGTCGAAACCACGGTTAACAGCTAGTATAAACTAAAATTGCTTGAATTACTTTTTATAAGATCAGCTATCTGCCAGTGAAAGTTATCTAAAGATCGATCGAACCGTTTTGAAGATAGCACTGCGGGCGAAGCCACGGTTAACAGCTAGTATAAACTAAATTTGCTTAAATTACTTTTTATAAGATCGGCTATCTGCCAGTGAAATTTATGTGAAGATCGATCGATCCGTTTTGGAGATAGCATTGCGAGCGAAGTCACGGTTAACAGCTAGTATAAATTAAAATTGCTTGAATTACTTTTTATAAGGTTAGTTATCTGCCAGTGAAAGTTTCGTGAAGATCGGTTGAACTGTTTTGAAGATAGTACTGCGGGCAAAGCTACGGTTAACAGCTAGTCTAAATTAAAATAGACTAAATTACTTGAAATGATGTCCGCTATCTGCTGGTGAAAGTTTGGTGAAAATTGGTCCAATCTTTTTGGAGATAGCATTGCAGACGAAGCCGCGGCTAATACCTAGTCTAATTTAGAGTAGCCTAAGAAACCCGCTGTAATTTCAGCTATCTGTCAGTAAAATTCCTATCAAAATCGGTCTAGCCGTTTCGGAGATTACCCGGAACAAACAGACAGACAGACAGACAGACCGACAAAAATTTTAAAAATTGCTTTTTTGTTATCAGTAGCGTGTATACTTTCGTACCCAAGCAGTAAAAAATTTTTATTTAGATATTACATACAGACACTTCATTTTTATTATATGTATAGATATAGATATATATAATCGATAGACTTTGACGAGAGCTGTCGACTGAAACTTAAAAAGCGTGGTAGCTTCACCGAGTCCACGGTTATACTAAATGGAAATCTGAAAACGCAGCAGAATTACCCAAAATGGCGGCACTTCCCCTTACACCGCGTGCGATGTGTTATAGTCCTGACTTAGCGTAATGAATTCTTTGATCCTTTAGCTATTCACTGGTATAATTTAATTTTAGATGCAGAGAATAGATTCGAAACTAAATTGCCAAACTGTATCCCCCGATTTTGTTATCATTACGTTTTTTTTGGATTACCCTGTATGGTAGCAAATTTAAAGACGTATTCATGTTAAAAGTTAAATACGTATTAAATACTTGCTTTAAAAAAGTTTGGGTACTTTCGTATTAAATGCACCGCGCTCGCCGAACGTTCGACATCCTGCTCTTTTGTCTCTGTTTGGTTAGGTTAGATCTGCGTAAATGCATAACGCGAGCTTGCCGCGGCAGCGGTCGGCGAGCGCGGTGCATTTAATACGAGAGTACCCAAACTTTTTTAAAGCAAGTTTCCAATACGTATTTAACTTTTTCGTAATAACACGGTAATAATTTAATATTGAATGAAGACATCCTGATATACTAGATAAGAACTTAGTCTAGAATAAGTAAAATATTTAAAAAAAATGATCAAAATATATTCAGTAGTTTTTGCGTGTCGCACGCACAAGGGTAGACCTCTCTAATTTTACTTATGTATAAGATTCAATCGCTTTGGAAACCCCGCAATAACACTAAAGTCGACCACAATAAATAAATACTTCTTTCGCAAAAGAAAAAATAACGATACAGTGGCTTGAAATTCACAAATTCAGTTTCCCGCCATAATATGTTTTCTTATCTATATATTTCAAGATTTTGCTATTATATATATACAGACAGAACTAAATAATTACGATCATTTCCGCTACCGCTTAACTGTTGTTAAATAAATAAAGATGACTCCAATTAACTGAACTATTTCTTGAGGCAATTTGCATTAAGCGGCCAGTGCCTAACTTAATTGAAAAAAATTGAGCCGTCACGGGACGCCTGGCAGATGTGAAGCATCGAACTTGTTTTGTATAAGTTATATGCATAAAATAACAGATTACGACAGGAATCAGCTATGGCATATTGAAAAGATAAAGCATTACAAATTTGTTCCATAAAATAATGACTGTTTATTTATTTTGTTACATAAATATTCATTTCGTATTCAAAAATTCAACTAGGCGCAGGCGCTGTGTATTTGGCGGCATTTATCAAAGGGCGCTAGGTCGTCGGCGCGTGCCGCGTAACACTTGTATAACGAGTGGCCGACAAAACAATTTGAATCTTATGTTTGTACGGATAGGGTTGCAAATGTTTTTGAGTATTTCGTTAATAGTGCAAAGTTCGTGTTTTGCGTCGCCACGTCTCATCACACAACCAACAAATCGCCTATAGATGTTTCACATTAAAAGAAAAAACATACAAATAAGTTTTCCTTGATCCATGCGTGAACATTCGTATCGAATAATTAGATACCAGTAATATAATTATGAATTCAAAAAACCGAATCACTGTTAGAAAGATTCTACTAAGAATAAAAAAGATTTATTCTAAAATACATATACGCAACAAGCGAACGGTGTCAAATGGCGGCAAACAATTTTAAATTCGGAACAAACAAAACTAAGGCCAGAACTACTGAAATAGCCTTGGGTGTCGAAAGTTGTTTACAACTGTCAATTGCGTAACAAGTCATTCAACTATATTGATTTATACGAGTGGCCTAATATCTCATAATGCCACATTATCACACATTTTTCCAACTGCGCATAAAAGATTGCACCGGTGACCTTGTACGACTTTCTGTGTTAACATAATACTATATGTAGCGTACCTACATTATATACCCATATGTTGCGTAGTAAACAAATGTTACGTAAAATGTAACAGATTGCACCTCGATGCAACGACCGCGTCTTTCTAGAATATTCTTTAGCTCGAAACGAGCCCTTTTATTCTTATTGTAGTTCATTATTGAACGTAAGGCGGGAGATACGTACCTTTTTTAGGCAGACCCCGGCCGTGGCCATGTCCGTGCCGTGGCCTGCGGCTATTTTTCCAGCTGCGGTATTTAGGCAGAGGTGTCACGGTGTTCATTCCATCTTTGCTGTTCGAACGAGCGCATTTTTTGTTTTTGCGACGCAAACGGTCCACAGGCGAGGTGGCGGCGTCCCCGGCACCAACATCCGCGACCGGCTTCTCGTCCATCGCCACGTTTTCCGTATCGGAAACAACGCGGTCCACTTCCATTGTGGCGACGAATTAGATGAATTGAGTAACCTTATTAAAATTAAACTAATTAATACAATATTTTGGTATTCCGATTAGAATATAGGTCGATGTTATTTATTTTTGTCGACGATAAACAACGCACCCTACGACGTACGCAGCAAATATTTGTTTTGAGCTCGCACCGGTGTGAAGTTAGCAAAATAACATGGCGCTGATTACCGACAAAATTAGAATACTTTTGGGTTGCCACACGTAAAATCCAACTATATCCAAAATGTCTTTAATTCTCGGAAAAATATTAATTTTATTTGAATTATTAATACATTTGCGTTTCCGTTACATTTACATGATAATGCATTGTATGAAAACCCCATATTGTGTTAATAAAAAAAATTTTTAATTTCATTTCTACTCCTCAATATAGCGAGTTGTGATAGTTTCAAAAAATTAATATTATTTATATGCGTACGTAGAGGATATTTCTGTGACCATTTTGGGGCTTTTTGTAATAGGTTATTGACAACCTCACTTAAACATCAAAACATATACCTTTATTTTTGAAAATGCAAAATAATAAAGAAAACTTATTTGTGGAAAAATTTAATTTACTGAACTCTCAGAAATATAGTGATGAAATTGATTTAGCTACCAGCTCATCGAGCGACTACGAAACAGTAACACACAACAGTTTAGTTGAAGAAAAGGAATCAAGAACTAAGAAAAGGAAACGAAAGAGCAGCTATCAAAAAAACATTTCTAGTCTAGATATAACGATCAATGACGTAATAAAATATTCGAAACGGAGTGAATCTGGTAGTAAATCACCGTTATTGTGCAGTAAAAATATATTAAGTCCTACACATAAGCAAAATATCGTGCAACAATCACCAATATTGTGTACTAAGGGTACACAACGAAAAAGCCCTATATTATCTCCTAAAATATTACCACAGTGTTCTCATAAAGTGAAAAAACAATTATTTGACAATAATCATAAATTAAAAGATGTGAGTAATGTTAATAAAGTTGATTCAACAATAAAGTTTGACATAAGTTGTATAACAGAAAGTTTTGAGGACCATAAGGATAACTATTCACGTAAACCACAAAAACTAGTGAATGAATTTGATGTCTGTGGTATAATTAGTGAAAATACATGCCTGAGCTCTGAATGTGAAAATTTACCAAACAGAAGTAATACAAAAACAGATTTGATTAAAAAAGTAAAATTATTCTTCGATAGTCATTTTAGTTCAGAAGAAGCATCACAAAACACTATTAGCGATTCTCAAGTATCGTCACGAAGTGAAGAATTAGAAATATATACTAGTAAATCTGAAAGTTCGAATTGCGCCAAAGAAGAAAAGTCAAGCCCGGAAAGTTGTTATGAACATGAAGGAACAAGAAAGGTTAGGTATAAAAAGGATGGATTAGCCTTTCGTTTGAATAATCTGTTAAGAAAAAAAAAAGCACACATTTCTCTATGGAAACATGAAAGATATTTAGCAGGAAATTCAAATTTTGTAATACCCAAACAGGAACATGTCGTGTTCCGTATTCAAAAAATTCATTTCAAATATGGCTGCTATCTGTTAGACGTTTATGACATTAATGGCCAGTTTTATTGTGTTTTAATTAACAGCTATTATATAAATGAGACAATTAAAAATGAATCAGTACTTAAACTGTATAAGCCTTATCAGTATGTTGGTTTAAATGACAAATGTAAGTTAATTATCAATGTGTGTAAATTTGAAATTGTAGATATTAATAATTAGACATGTGAATAAATATTAATTGTCAAGCATTTTATTCATAAATGAATTTTTTACATTATGTTTATTAAATTACTAAACATCATTTGATTTTTTGATTAACTCAGATTATACCTAGTGGGAGTATATAATATCCTTGTAAGAGCGGAATATTAAATCTCTTTGGCATATCTATGCATATCATAATATATTTCCACTAGCGGTCCCCGCAGACATTGTCCCGAGCTGATATTAGAAAACATTGACAAATTATATACCAAAACCTTCGTAATGAATCACTGCATCTACTGGTGAAAACCGAAAGAAAATCTGTTCAGTAGTTGTTTTTATTATAACGAACAGACAGACGTGGCAGAGGACTTTGCTTTATGCTAAGTAATGATACAAGGCAGACAGAACATGTTTTTTTTTTAAATTAAATGTACGGAAGGTTACTGCGGCAAGTAACAAAACCTTAAAAGATTTTGTATAGAAGTATACAGATCAGTTTTATAGGTCGTCCACAACTTTATCTGATATTAAATGAGAATGTCGTAAATGAAGATTGTTAACTGTAATCCTAGAGGGAATGGTAGTCAAATGAAACTGTCGGAACACACCCATAGGTGCTTGACGAAAGATCTTCAACTTGAGGGTAACTAGCTTGGCGGACCAAAAAAGTCCCCAGCACCAAGCTATGGTTTATACGTTTTCCTTCACCATGTGCTCTGACTGACTCATTTACAAGTTTGGTGAGGACTTGTACCTTAGAAATTTTACTCTTTACTTCACTGTTTTTGTGTTTGTCTTTAGAGATTATAAAATGTGATGTCTCTTTATTTTCGATCTGACTACGCTATTGGCCTAGCAATGCCTTAACAGCTTCACCGGACTACTAAGGCGAGCGCTTGAGGCACTCAGCCGATTTTATTTTGACAACTAGCTCAAGGGTGCACGACTCACCTCGGCTTGGGCTGTTGCCTGGTTCATGCAATTCGCGACCTAACTGAGCTAACATAAACTAAGCTACATATTCATACGAACGTGAGATATATATGTGTACCAATCCTGTATACCTCAATAACCCTTATATCTATTTCGTGTCCAATAAAACGGCAGACGGCACCCGGCAATTCGCGACCTATCTTTTTTTTTTTTTTTTTTTAACGTGGGGAAATCCCTTATGGATACCCACCCTCCCGGGGGAGAGAGTGGGTTATGTCCGACTCGCACGGACTAAAACCCCACGGTGTACCGACAGACCGTTGTGTGGGGGCGGCAAGGGATCGTTCAAGCTAATCAACCTTGTAGAGCCGCCCCACGGTCCGCCCGGCGGAAGGTGACCGCCGGGCTCCTACCTATAGAGGGACAGACCGGGTACACGCCGGCTGCCCCCCCTCGTCCGCCGGACCTGTGCAATGAGGAGATGGGCTCCCCGGCCCATCCCCTCAGGTCCGGCTACGGTGGCAGGAGGAGATGGGCAAAGCGCCGCCTCCTCCTGCCAATCCTCCGTTGGCGGAGACGGCCACTCAGCGGGT
This sequence comes from Antheraea yamamai, assembly GCA_036509395.1. Classification (NCBI taxonomy): domain Eukaryota; kingdom Metazoa; phylum Arthropoda; class Insecta; order Lepidoptera; family Saturniidae; genus Antheraea; species Antheraea yamamai. Next base: position 8,253,355 of record AP028454.1, read on the forward strand.
CCGCCTCGCGGGCCCTCTCCGCCACCTCCTTCTGCGAGATGACGTCCTCGCAGAAGGAGGACATCGCTCGCCACGCCTGTTCGCTGCCAAGCATGGCCGAGACCACGCTCGGCAGCGACAAGTCTGGTCCTACCGCCGCCGCCAGAATGCGGCGCTGCTCCCCCCACGCAGCACACTCAGACAGAGTGTGCTGCGCGGTATCTTCGTCAGCGCCGCACTCGTGACAGGCGGCGGTCGGCTCCCTGCGCGCGATCCGGTGCAGGTACCATCCGAAACAACCGTGTCCGGTGAGTACCTGCACCAGTCGGAACGTCAGGGAGCCCCACTCCCTATCAATCCACTCCCGCAGGACCGGGCGGACGGCGTCTACGGTAAACCGCCCGAACCGCTCGTCCGCCAGGTCCTGCTGCCATCTTTCGACGGCGTCTCTTCTGAGACGCCGTCTCTCCGCCTCTACTTCCCTGGGAGCCGGAGGCTCCCCCCTTCGTTTTCTCGCCGCCGTGAATTGGTACACGGCGGCGAGAACTCCTGCCTCCAGCTCCCAGGGTAGGGAGCCGGCGAGCGTGAAGGCCGCCGCAGAGGACACCGTCCGGTACCCCCGGATCGCCCTCAGTGCCACCGTGCGCTGCGCATTACGCAGCGCGCGCACGTTGGCGGCACCGAGGGCGTCGGCCCAGACTGGTGCCCCGTAGGCGGCCATCGCCCGCACGACTCCCATGTAGAGTCGGCGGCACCCGGCGCCCGGCCCCCCTATGTTGGGGAGTAACCGGCCGAGTGCCGCCGCCGCCCCAGCAATTCTGTTATATCTGAGCTAACCTAAGTTAAGCTAAACTATTCATACATACATGAGTTGTTGAAACATATATGTGTACCAAGCATACATATCCCAACAACTCTTTATGTGTATTTTGTATCGGAAAAATTCTGAACTAATTCAGTTCGATAAGGGATAAAATAAAACCCTTCCACTTTCATAACCATGTGTGCGTGCACATGTGTGGAGGTGATATGTGTAATGTTGTTGCCGTGATGAAGGATTTTGTGTGAGTGTATTCGCGCCAGCAGTTTACTCAAGGGTTCCATGCCGAGCGAACGGACCTAGGCTTGAGCAGCTGCCGACGGAGGCCTAGATGTGATAAATAGCTTATTTGCCTCATTGTCTTTTAGAGTATTTACAACTTGAAAACTGCTGAACATACATATTTACAATTTTTTTTAGGTAATCAGATGCATTCTCTGACAGTCTTTAGTAAGTATTTGTGTTTTACCTAGGTAATATACAGAATAATTATGAGGTTTAAGAGTGGATTGAATCGACGGAAAATTGTTATCAGTATGTTATGTTGATTCTACTTACACAATGAAATATTAATTAATCAATATTATGAAATTTGTGTGAATATTATAACTGAAGGCTAGGATAAATTTGCTGTATCCATGATATTGAAAGTACGACAGGTTATAATAATGGATTTATGTTGTGGTTCGAAATAAAATGAATATACGAGGTCACGTTGCTAAAACAACCATAAAATCTGTTTTGAGCGCCATCTGTTGCTCATCTCACAAAGTAAGTTAGCTTATAAGATTTCCATTACGAGTTATTATCACCAAATGTGACTTTAACGCCATCTTACGTACATTTTATAACAATTACATTTTAATTTTGAAATTTCTTTGTAGCAATTTGAAATATTTCAGTGAATGGTAAACCTCAAATTCTCAACCTACAGCCTTCTAGCCTAAATGTATGTGAAAATTCAAAACTATGCATCCTAAATCGCCATCGGTGTTTCTAGAATCGTTATTGATCTCCTGCCTCTACTTCCGTTTATTTGACATTATTCTATGCGTTTACGAAGTTAGCATAGCGTTATGAAATTGACATAATACCAATTTTAAAATGTCATATTAACTTACATAATACTTATCTTATAGGTTATCGAATACAACAAAGTATAACTATGTAAGTAGGTATGTATTACATATAATATATTGTAGTACCACAGATCAGTAAAAATACCAATCCAGTATATAAATATTATTTAGTCTGTGATAATAAGCTCGCCCAATCGCTATTTAGTACTTCACATATTACGCCGTCAGTCGATAATATTCCCAAAGTTGTGTGTTACGTGCTTTTTGTAATAAATTCATTATCTTGTATAATCGAATGTACTTTATAATACTCAAATAGATAGTAATGAATTAAATTAAAAAAGTTTACGAAGATCGTTACGTTTTGAGGATTTTATTGAGCAAATGGGTAAAGAGTGAGTGTATTTTCATTATTGTTTTTATATCGATTGATTAGACGCAACCGTATATTGATAAGTAACGTTATATATATTCGGAGTATGTTAACAAATTACATTCCAAGCGTTTTTATTTCACACGACTAAAAAGGTTTTATTTATACTAATTATGACAACAAAAAGTCCTTTTTTAAATTATTTTTAGGCAACAAATCTGCTAGATTATTACATTCATTGTCGAATAAACATTAATATTACCAGTGTTATGTGATAATTTCAATTTTCTGACAAAATGGTGGCCCCTTTTTACGACTTTCCAAGGAGTTTTTGTACCGTATCAGAATTCATGCTATGTGGTATTATTTACCATCCACTTCACTTGTGCACAATAACCGAAGTTTATCACGTACAACGCCACCAATATTACAAAATATAGAACCAAATAACACAAGATTATGAATAACATTTAAATGCTTCTATAAGAAAGACCAAGATACCGCCAAGATTAAAAAAAAAACGTATAATATAAATCTGTTATAATTGTTTTTCATCAAGTATTATACATTTTTCGATACACTTTATAGACAAGTACTAAGTAGATGATATATACAAGGCATTGAGCAGTGGTCCAATATCTTTTTATACGTAAACACGTGTGATGTAAACCACCTGCATGTTCGGGCGCGTTAAATTATTATAAAAACAAAATTAGGTAAGCGCCATCTAGTGCTGAGTAATGATAAAATTGGTAACATAAATACGCATTGAATGATGAATGATTATGCATGGAAAAACACTTACCCCAGCATGGTTATTGTAATCGTTCAAACTTTGTTGGGAATTAAAAAATTTAATAAATTAAAATTTAATATCATTTTTTAACAACATTAATGCGTCACTGTTAATATCAGCACCTTCAGATATCAGTATTTTTATCATTTTTTTGTCACTTTTTACTAAAATATACATTTATTTCTAATTTACACTATTCTTAATCCAGATTTATTAAATTTTATTTTCTGTTTTTTAGTTGGATTTTTTATGAAAGCGTGTTTTTTTAGTTTTTTTAAACTATTATTTATTTTTAATTTTTTAGTTACATTTTTTAAACTTTTTTTTTTCGGATTATTGCATTGTCATCGACCTTTGACAGGTGTGCAAAGTTTGAATTAAATCTGATCGTTCAAAGTAGGACAAAATCGAGCTCAAAGGGGTCGGTTACATACATACATACAGGTGAAGCTAATAAAAGCGTGATAAAAATAGCAAAGCGTCAATTGCATCTTTGTGCGGCAAGATAATTACTATGAAAACTGAGGTTAGCGCCATCTAGTGTTGAGTAATAATGCACTTGATAATGTAAATAACTTATGCGTGGAATAACTTACTCCACCACGGTTATTGTAATCGGTCAAACTATGTTGGGCATTAAAAATAGCAGTCAATCGCATCCATGTGGCATGTGGCCCGTTTTATGCGGCTCGCAACATAGCAAAACATTTTAGTAGGTAACTAGTTGTGCCTGCGACTTCGTCTGCGTGGAAGCTTAGGTAAAAAACAGTGATTAATAAAGTCATCTGAATGTATTAAGTCCACTTACTTATCTACTTTTCTGTTGTACTTACGCCGCGTCCTCATTAAAACTACAATAACTTTTGATAGAGTGGACCGATTTTAAGGAAACAAACACTAAGTTACTTTCGAAAATATGTTATACTGTTAATTGTGAACCCAGTAGTTTAGCAGTGATGCGTGTTCATACAAACAGACAGACAAACAGACAGACATTTCTAAAAATGATTGAAATGTATTCTATTACTTATTCCTAGACACCTGCAACAATTTTTTTCACGAAAATCGAAAAAGTACAGACACGTTTGACTTACATTTTTATTATATGTATGTATAGATTACAATTAAAATTGATTTTGTACATGTTTATATAACTAACGATTTCATTTGACGAATTGAAATCGCATTACTAAAGTGATCCTTACTAAATTTTGATCGACAACATTTTTGGGTGACGAAAAAAAATTACGAGTAAACACTGTGTCGGGTAGTGTGCTGAATACACCGGTTCTCGTGCGATCACCAAAGTTAAACGACGTCGAGAGCGTTCAGTACTTGGGTGACCGCCTGGGAACACTACGTGACGTTGTTTTCGTTGTATTTTTAAAGTGAAAACATGTTTAGGCGCGTTGAGCGGTATTTTTTTGGCAGGAGATAAAGTTCTAATTTCGCGTCATGACATGCTAGTAAGCGTGACCGGCTGGTTTGCACTTGCGCGGCTTTCGTCAGACTGACTTATTCGGAGTGCCAATAAATGTGAAAGAGAGACAAATGATAATAATTTCAATTTACAAATTATGAAATGGAAATAATTCACAATATAATTAGCTTAAACATTCAGGAGATTACACACTTCAAATTACTTTTTTTTTGAGTTTCCACTTCTACCGACAATCCTTATGACTGTCTCCACTTTTTTATTAAATTAAAATGTTTCCCTGTAATACAAAAGTTTCACTTCTATCGTGTGTCTTTACGACAGACCCTGTCTTTTTATTGCCGTGGTATTTTTAATTATAGCCGAGCGTATGTTCAAAGGAGTTCATTTTAGAATCCTCCTGGAACTAAGATCTATTTTCGTATCATATGGTTGGAATTATACGTTTGTTGTTTACAAAAACATTACTAACGGCTTGTTACCTTTCAAACAAGTTTCGGAGTGTTGAGTTTTTGTTCAAAATGGCGGGATTTTAAATCGGGAAATCTTATTAATATTTATCTATACATATAATCATTACATAGTATAAAACAAAGTCCCCTACCGCGTCTGTCTGTCTGTCTGTTCGCGATAAACTCAAAAACTACCGAACGGAATTTACGGTGGATAGAGTGGTTAATGAGGAACGTTTTAGTATATAATTTGTCAAGGATTTTTTCATAATCAGGGCGGGACAACGTCTGCCGGGCCCGCTAGTAAGAACGTAAATCTAACGTGTCTGTACTTTTTAGAGTTTTGTGAATGTTGCAGGTGTCTAGAAATAAGTATAAAATACATTTTTAATCTTTTTTTAGAAATGTCAGTAGCATATATTCGACAGTTCTGGCTCAAGGCTCATCTTTCTGTTGTGGCCCAACACACTCTTTTTCACGTGAATTTTTCGTCGCCACAACAGAAAAATGAGTTTTGAGCCAGAACCGTCGAATATATACTACTAATGTCTGCCTGTCTGTTTGTTTAGACACGTATCTCTAAAGTACTGAGTTCACGATAAAACCTTACTCTCGAGTAACGTTTAGTCTTTCTTTCATTAAAATCAGTCCACTAGGTATATCAAAAGTTATTGTAATTGAATGACGGCTCGAGATAAGTATGAGAAAAGAGTAGGTAAGTAAATGCAATCTCTAACAAAAATAGAATGTTACATATATAAATAATATCTAAGTCACAGTAAACGAAATACTGTTTTTTGCATTCATTTCCACACTGACGAAGTCGCGGATAAGCTAGTAGATAATGTTCCGTGTTTGCACTAAAAACTTCGAGTATGAGCCGCAACTAAGGAGGGAAAGTCCGCGATTTACCGACCACTGGGTTATTCTAACTCATTGTAATTTAATATTATAAAATGCCATCAAAAACAAATCTGGTAAAAAGAAACAAGTCTCGCAACTCAGTTCTTCTACCGTAAAAAGTTGTGAGATCCATGTAATACCAAGTCGGTTACTTTATTAATTCCCTACTTAAGGGACCTTCTATCTTAAGTTATTACGTAATTAACCTAACAACATCTTATAGTGACCATATCAATATTTAAAAAAAAAATAATCTTTTCAAAAATTTTATCTTTCGCCTTATTCTACGTTTGTAGAAAAAACGACACTAACAATAGAAAAAAGATATTTAATACATTGAAAGTTTTAATACAAAGAAATATAAACAACAAATACAAAGAAACAAAATCTTGACTATAGCTAACTTCAGGGTGTCGGTTTTTTGTGACGGTGTGCGCGCGCATCGTATAAATTTACCCTTATCATTTTTCCCTAACGCGCCAAAAGAAGTATAACTTCAAAAACAAGTCTCGCAATTTTAGTTTTTTTTTGGTTTTGATGACATCTCATTTATTTTTGTAGACAGTCTTACTTTTTTCCTTTCCGTTACCTTCTTCTTCTGAATACAAACAACGTATCTACACTTATTATTCTATTACATTATATATATACATACAGGTACACTGATTCATTAACTGTAAATGTAACCTAATCCTATACATTTATATGGGATATTCATTAACTGTAAATGTAACCTAATCCTATACATTTATATGGGATTACAAAGTTATTTATACAGTTGGCGTATCTAGAAAAGTGGATCGAAATTACAAAATATTTTAGTTATCCCTTGATTTATACACTAAACACTAATCATTACATAGTATAAAATAAAGTCCCCTACCGCGTCTGTCTGTCTGTCTGTTCGCGATAAACTCAAAAACTACTGAACGGATTTTCAAGCGGTTTTCACCAGTGGATAGTGATTCATGAGGAACGTTTTGGTATATAATTTATTATTATTATACAACGTTTGCCGGGCCCGCTAGTTGTATTCTAAATTTAAAGCTTCTATGTCTGCTAGAAGTGCCTTAGAGTTATAATGATCTGTCAGTCAGTGTGTGACAAAATTAAGAAATTTTGACTAGTTATAATTCTTAAACTACTGGTTCAAATTGAATGAAATTTGATATATGCCGTGTTAATACAATGTCTGCTTCGTTACTATTTTTTCTGATACTAAAATTCAGGCTTCTAGGATTATCCACAACGAAGTTACAGGGGGTCTAAAATGGCCTGAACTGCTTCGAGAAAAGGATGGTAAGGCCGTGCCGCTTTTTCGCTCGGCTTGGCGGAGACACTGCCATACTCCCAGATTACTCGTTCAGGCCTTTTCTTTAGTTTTACTTTTGGCAACTAATCTCCTCGATTATTACTGCAATGGTCGAGTAAGTAATAATATTAAAGGCTTCTCATGATACTGTCAATGTTCTAACAACATGGCGGCCTTGTTAGAACTTTCCAAGGAGTTTTGTGGCATTTCAGACTTCATGCTCCGTAGTATTCTTTTCAATCCACTTCACTTGTACACAATAAAATATCTATATTACGTAAAATTCCACCAGTATTACAGAATATGGTATCAAGTAACGCAAGATTATGAATAAAATATAAAAGCCACTACATGACAGACTAAAATCGCACCAACAACACTTCTCAAGCCTTATTAACCACTCAACTGATCACCGTGTTATTTTGAACTAGCTTCTGCCCGCGACTTCGTCCGCGTGTTATACTTACTTCGGGCTAACATTGACACGTAGCGGAAGCTCTCAAAAGGCAAAAAAACACCGAATTTGAAACTTTCTACATTTTTCCTCCGCTCCTGTTGATTCTAACGTGATGACATATAGCCTATAGTCTTTCTCGATAAATAAGCTAGCTAACTCTGAAAGAATATTTATAATCAGACCGGTAGTTGCTGAGATTAGCGCGTTCAACCAAAGAAATAAATTTTATTATATTAGTATACTTATAGATTACTACTTTTCTCTCGTACTTACCTCGTGCTGTCATTCAAATTACAATAACTTTTGATAGACCGAATCGATTTTAATGAAACAAAGACTACGTTACACCTGCGGATATGCTTTATGATTTTTGAACTCAGTATAGTATAGTATAGTATAGTAGGTTTTATTTGAACTCAGTACTTTAGCAGTGATTCGTGTTCATACAAACAGACAGACAGACATTTCTAAAAATGATTGAAATGTATTCTAGTACTTATTCCTAGACACCTGCAACATTTTTTTTCAAGAAAATCCAAAAAGTACAGACACTTTAGATATACATTCTTACTGTATGTATAGATGGAAGATATACGTTTTCAAGGGTACAATAGAGTACAAAGGGTACCTTTCATCTAGACAAAGCACTGTTCTCGAAGGATATACCAAAACCACATTAACGCAAACCAAGCATCGAGTGACAACTAGTAATTTATATCTAGAGTTTCTTTTGAACTGTCCAAATTATCTGAAGTCAGGTAGGTTCGTAGAAATCTTGCCATTTGACAGTCATCAGAGCGGAGATTATAGTGTCGTCATTTGCAAAGACGAATGATAAATTATTATAGTTGCAGATGAATTCGCAGGCGGTCGTTAGTGTTATAAATAAACAGTTAGTGTTATAAATAAACAGTTAGTGTGTTAACCACCGTACACCAGGTGGAACACCCGCCATAGTGGCACGTTTGGGCGTGTCGCGTTCCGGGATTAGCCGGTGTATATCCAGCAACCAGAGGGGGGGGGCTGTCCCTAACTGGGACGCTTTCAGGCCGGCATGACAGCGGCGACCGGCGATGGATAGTATGTCTTTCGGCGGTCGCCATTGTTTTTGGATTGTACTGTGCTTACCATCAGGCACAGTACAGTCACTTTGCCGGGCTACAATAAAAAAAAAAAAAAAAAAAAAATCCTGTGTCATGATATCTGTCCACGATGAACTTTGAAACTACTTAACCGATCTTCATGAAATGTTGGCATTTATGTATACTTTGGTCCAACTTGAGGGAAACAATAATTTATATTTCGATTAATCCCCTCAATATTTTTTAATTAAATGATTGTGAATGTTATTTATTGTAAATTTCATCAGTCTCGTACAGATGGCGCTTTAAATTAGTTTGTTGAGAGAAAAGTGTAGGATCGACTGTTATACACATCTCATAGATGGCGACACGTTTTAATTTTGACTTTGTTTTTCTAATCCAGTTTATTTATGGTGCACGCGTTCTGTTAGTCTATTTATTGTGTAACCTCACTTTTTCTGTATCAAGTTTTTAGGCGGGCTCATTACCTCATAATACTAAATACTTTATCATAATTTTTAATCAACCTTTTATAACTGAGCCACAGCAAAGCTTCGTCAGCTAGTCTTATATGTTTTAAAAATGGATGTCATATATCTGAAATTCATGTTCAAGTTTTTTCCTGGAAAGAGTTTTATGCAACCCATATTCCTATAATTTGCTGCTACGTGGTATTTACTCTTATATCTTTCTACATTATAATCTATCGTGGATGAATCCGAGTTATTATAAATAAGTCAAACTCTTTTAACGAGAACTTATTAATAAATGTATACAGAAATATATTTTATACAAATAATTGCAACATTGAAAGATGGCGGCGATAACACCATGTGCCACAGAACAAAGTAGAGGCATTCTATAATCCGAGATTATCAAACCGATCATCGTTCCATTTTAAACGTTATGTCTTGTGCAATAAAGTTCATTGATGATTGATCATAATTATTTAGTTATTATTCGATTTCGCAACTAAATGTCGGTTAAAATAAACACATTAGCGGTGACGTTAAACAAACTCGAAACGTGCGGTTTTGTTTATAAACTTTGATTTGCCGCGTCTTGTTTTCCGTTTGCGGAGTTCACAGACTTCAAAAGAGTAGGTTTTTAGAGTTACAGAGCTTGTGGTACATAAATTTGGTAACGAAAAATATAAATTGTTAAAAATAACATGAATCCATAGCTGGGCATTTTAATTAACGTTAGCGTAGCTGTGCTTGCGACTTCGTCCCCGTAGAACCTGATGTACATAACAGTGATTAATAAAGTCATTTGAATGTATTAAGTCGATTTACTATCTGCTTATCTCTCATACTTACGCCGCGTCGTCATTAAACTTACAATAACTTTTGATAGAGCGAACCGATTTTAATGAAACAAAGACTAAATGTTACTCAAAAATATGCTTTATGATTTCCTTGTCAAGGTTTTGTGCTAAACGCAGCAGTGACGCGTGTTCAAACAAACAGACAGACAGACATTTCTAAAAATGATTGAAATGTATTCTAGTACTTATTCCTAGACACCTGCAACATTTTTTTTTTTCAAAAATTTAAAAAGTACAGATACGTTAGATTTATATTCTTATAATTACATTAAAGTTCTCTGCCGCGTCTGTCTGTCTATTTGTCTGTTCGCGGTAAACTCAAAAACTAATGATCAGATTTGAATGCTGTTTTCACCAGTAGATAGAGATTCTGCTGCGTGTTAGTGTTAGCCCAAAATAGCTATTGCCCGCGGACGAAGTAGAAATCCTAAAAAATGTGTAAAAATTAATTATTAAATACATACATGGTTATTATTTATTTCACTCAAGAAAAGTGAAAGTAATTCTTATGAAATTTCGTAAACGAAAACATATAATATATATTATTCCTTCATTTATGTGTCAGTAATACTTTTAAAATTCCTATTTATATTATAGAAAAATATATGATATTAACATTTTAATTTAAATTTTGGCGTAAAAAGTATACACTAGAATTCATTGCATTCAATTCCTTATGACGATAGAGTAGAGTTATATTATACTTAAACATATTATCTGGGTTTAATTCATGACGTAACAGTTACACAACATTCTAGTGCATAAATCAATGCTTCTCTGACATTTGTTTTTTTTTTTCAGAAACAAGATAATGACAGCGACAATAAATCAGCCAGGAAATACGGTCATGATAGTTATAGTATTACTTTCTTGGATCACGTTAGGTAAGCGTATTTACAATCTATAATCAATATATGAATGAATATTTTAGAAGATATTACGAATTTAAAATTACGCGCAACAATAATAATTATAATTGTTTATGTGAAAATTCTTATGTATTTACAACTTTTGCAGCACAATAAAATAGATCTAAATGGCTTACATACTTATGAAATATTATTGCATTTCACTCATGCGAATCCTGGGCGGGTCACTAGTTAAAAATAAAACAATATCAATTCGCAAAAAGTGAATGCTCGGTGCAAAGCAACAAACAACTGCAGAATAAAATAAATTTGCTTCTTATCTCCAGTCTTGTGTTTTCTATGTTTTTTTTATCTTTATTTTTGGCAACCAATCTTTTAGATTATTACTGCCATTATCGAGTGAGTATCGATATTACAAGTTTCTTGATATAATTTCAATGAACTAATAAGATGGTGGCCATCTTGTTAGAACTTTCCATGGAGTTTTTGTGGCATCTCAGAATTCATGGTCCGTGGTATTATTTTCCATTCACTTCCCTTTTGCACAATAAACAAACTATATTACATAAAACACCACCAATTTTACACAATATAGAGTCAAGTAACACAAGATTATGAATAAAACATAAAATCCACTACATCACAGACCAAAAACCCGCCAAAAACTGTTTTCTATGTTAGTAACACATATCGGAACATGAACCACAGAGTATGTTTGACATAAACCGTTCCCACTAAGCAGAAGTAGCAGCGTATAATAATATCAGAAAACAATGATATTGTAACTATAGACACGTCATAAGCGTTTCGACAGCGCCTTGTTAAATCTTGGCTAGCTAGTAGCTAGCTAGGCTCACTGAATTTGGCCCTACTCTTTTTGATTTTTGGATTTTTTTTATTTTTAATTATTTGTTCGTCATTTGTTCGTTAATGTTCGAATGTAAAAATTGTTTGTTCGTCTTTTTCTATTTTGTACTCATTGCACCTCGGCCGGCTCGCGTTATCCTTTTTCGCAAGTCTAACCTAACCTAACCGACAAACAAACAAACAATTTTTACAGTCGAACATTAACGAACAAACGACGAACAAATAATTAAAAATAAAAAAAATCAAAGAGAGTGGGGCCAAATTCAGTGAGCAAGCTAGCTAGCTTCATTTTAACTGCTGCCCTGTCAATGCCCGTATCTAAGCAACATATAACTATTTCTTTTTCACCACCGATATTGAGAATATGCCATCTTATTATACATATCCTATATATATACTATACATTCATATCCTACATAGTGAAACTTTTTTCACACTATAGACATTTAACTAATAATAGTCTTTACACTACACGGTCAGCTGCTGCGAACTATAGTCGCCGCCATGTTGGCCCTGGCTGCTCTGACGAGCGCCTTTCACTTTATCCCTACTCCGCGGCCGACCATCACGCGACATGCAACACACAGACGAAAAAGTTTGAGACGATGTAATAAAAGTTTGACTTTAAAAAAGTTAAATGTATATAAAACCTACGATACGTTTTACAAATAATTATGTTTATATCTATTGAACGTTTTTACATGAAATTTCATGTTCAATGTTAAATATGTCTAGATCTGTGCGTTGCATAAAGTGATGTATTCACTACAAGAGTGTATATAATGTGCTCCACAGAGCATATATACATGTAAAATATATAGAAATAGTGTATTAAATAGATAAAGCCTGTAGATGGCGATAGAGGACCGGAATGAAACCGCCATAAAGGCAATAACGTCTTTAAAATAAAAAAAAAATAAAAAAAAATCTGTCATAAAATATTTAAATGAAATCATAAAAACAAAGAAATAAACATATATAAATTTAAAAAAAACAATAATAATAAAAATAAATGTATAAAAAAAAAACCCTCAATAGATGCTCACAGATACGATTTTTAACTTACACTTAAAAAGCGATAGCAAAAAAATGGTGCGGACCGAGAGTCTGCAGAAAAAAAAAAAAAAAAAAAACAAAATGTCTGTAGTCATCAGAGTTAAATGCTGGCCTAATAAAATAAACAGGAGACACATTCCTCGTCATGCTCTAGTGGTTTGACCGGTGGAATATCAATTAGTTGTCCGCAGGTTCGGACCCCGGCATGTACCGACGAATTTGTCGGAATGCGCATAGCTATATTATTTTAAATTGGTAACACTTATCGGGTGACGGTGGAGGAAAACATTGTGAGGAAACCTGAACCTGAGAGATGTTTTAGTAGTACCACTGTGTGTGGAAACAATATACAACATTGTGCGTCGAGGGAGGGCTGGCATTGTGATTATGCTCATATCATTCTTCGGGAAAAAGCCTATGGCTCTGCAGTAGGTTTCTTACAAGCTAATAATGATGACGGTACACTTTTTTTAAAGCTCACAGCATCGATTGCTTCAAGTGTGTTTCAATGAACGGACGGTTCCCGGCGTGCGACGACCCATTCCACAACAACCATTCCTTGCAAATGCTCGAGTCTCCGTGCATGGGCGGGAGGAAAGGCCGCGATGGATTGTTCCCGGCTACGTCTTGCATTAAAATCGACGGGATTTTCGGTAATTCTATTAACACACTCAATGAGTGTGCCCAGACTTAAAAAAAACCGCTACCACTGTGTAATAGAGCCCATTAGTATTAACCTTTCACTGGTTTAATCTAGTATTAATTTTGCAAATCACTACGTATTTTTCACCAGTACATAAAGTGATTCATGAGGAAGGTTTAGGTGTATAATTTGTCTAGTTTTTTAGTATCAGGGCGGGTCAACGTACGCCAGGCTCACTAGTCTAATATAAATCTAGTATCTTGTATTAAATCATGTTTTAAAACTATCTTATTAGCCTTACCCAGTCTCGCGTCTATGTGGAGCCAGTGAAGTACTTGCTCTAAATGATAATTTTAGGGGGATGCAAAAGTTATATTTGAAAACAACGTGATGTGTCGTGAACATATATGATAGAAGTGAAAAATAAGAAACTTTTGTATCAGTGGGAAAGATTTTAATTAAAAAAACACAACAGAAAGACAACTTCACGCGGTGTTCCCAGGCGGTCACCCATCCAAGTACTGATCGCGCTCGACGTTTCTTAACTTCGGTAATCGGACGAGAACCGGTGTTTCCAACACTCTACCCGACACAGTGTGTACCGCCACCGCTTTACGTCACACAAAAAAGTTGCCGATCAGAATAAAAAAAAAATAATAATGCGTGGCGTCCCTGCGCGCGGAAGAAGTGAAACTTCGTAATGTGGAAATGAAGTTAGGAAGGGGTAGAAATTGATGTTTAGTGAAATCATATTGTTTCTTTAAGACAAACTTTATTAACATTGCTTACAATTCACAATTGATCGCATCTTTTAATTATCATTTTCGAGTGGAGAAATATCCAAATCTATAACATTTACAATGGGTTTGTGATAACTAAAGTACGATACGAAATGTTTGATTATTTTTCTCGCTCTGTTTCTTTCTATTCCCCCTCCCAAGGAGCGTCGAACGTTTAACGCAACAGTGCTTTCATACCCCCTCCAGGGTAGAGTTAAACGTTTAACGCAACCTTGTTGGAAGTCGCATTGGAAGTTTCACTTCAAAAAAAAAATGTGTGCGTGTACTAGTGTACACACGTAAGAAGTGAAACTTGTTTAAGGCCTTATTTTTCGCAAAATGATCTATATGCAACTTTCCAGAAATTGGTTAAATAAAGTTAAATTAGATAAAGTTTAAACAAAAGGATTTTATTATCATAGACATGAATACAAATAAAGTTAAATTAGATAAAGTTTAAACAAAAGGATTTTATTATCATAGACATGAATACAAAAAAGATGGCGCGTAACGGAAAAATGTGACGCGTAACCGAAAAATGTGACGGTAAATTTTTTTCCAACGCCGATAAAGAAGTTTCACTTCAAAAACTAGCGTCCAACATCTAAAATCGATTATACATTACAGTACTCGCCAATCTTTTTGACCGTATTGAATATAGCTGCGCACTACACAAATTCAGATATATACGTATTATATTGTATGTGTAACACCTAGACGTTATATTATAAACGTTATATTATTAGACGTTATAATACGTAAGTACCTTATATTTTAACGTTGTTTTCTACTAAAGTTTAGCCTAACTCAAAACTAAATTTGCGGCTATATTCAGAGTGGACAGAAACATTGGCGAATACAATAGTTGAATTCTGAACTCTTATAATTGGTATCTTCTTAAGGTGGTAGAGCCACGCTGAAGCTTTTACTGGTTTCAGAGTGGTCGGCTCGCCCGGGGTAGTACCACCCTCTTATACAAAACCGACGTGAACTAACAGTGCTTGCATTGTTGCGTTTCGTTCGGTCAGCGAGAGCGCCGGAGGCCCACCTCCTCCCTCTCCTCTCCCCCTCCCTCCCTTTCCCCCAAACACAGGCTGGCAACGCGCTCTCGACTCCCCTGTTGTTGTTAGTGTCTATTGACGGTGGTGATCTCTTGTGGAACCACCAGTTCGTTTGGCTGCTATGACATAAAAAAAAATCTCTACTTGGGGATTCCGCACTGTATCTAGAACTTTTGTCGCATGTCGCCGACAACAAACATCCACCCCGTTTCGGAGAAATCGTCTATTTGGGGTTATGTTAACCGTGATTGTTATATTTTCAGATGACACCGGGGAGACGATCACGGTCAGAGGTTGCGGCTTGGACTCCGGTACTGCCACGACGGATACCGAAATAATAAGGATGTCGCACTGTGGAAGATTTTACTACGACGATAGGTAACAAAGACTGTTTTTACCGTTAATATAGATCAGTGGTAGCCAACCAAGCGTGGGCTTGATCTGTAAATTTCTCTCTGCTAAATTTTCTAAAATAATAATTTTACAATACTATTTCTTAAAATGTATTATGTAGGTTTGATTTTCACCTAAAAAATAAAACAAACATGCGCTCACTGTTCTATAAAATCTTTTCACCATGCGCCCACCGCGCTGTAAACATACTCCATCATGCGCCCACCGCGCTGTAAACATAATCCATCATGCGCCCACCGCGCTGTAAACATAATCCATCATGCGCCCACCGCGCTGTAAACATACTCCATCATGCGCCCACCGCGCTGTAAACATACTCCATCATGCGCCCACCGCGCTGTAAACGTATTTCATCATGCACCCACCGCGCTGTAAACATACTCCATCATGCACCCACCGCGCTGTAAACGTATTTCATCATGCACCCACCGCGCTGTAAACATACTCCATCATGCGCCCACCGCGCTGTAAACATATTCCATCATGCGCCCACCGCGCTGTAAACATATTCCATCATGCGCCCACCGCGCTGTAAACATATTCCATCATGCGCCCACCGCGCTGTAAACATACTCCATCATGCGCCCACCGCGCTGTAAACATATTCCATCATGCGCCCACCGCGCTGTAAACATACTCCATCATGCGCCCACCGCGCTGTAAACATATTCCATCATGCGCCCACCGCGCTGTAAACATATTCCATCATGCGCCCACCGTGCTTTAAACATATTCCATCATGCGCCCACCGCGCTGTAAACATATTCCATCATACGCCCACCGCGCTGTAAACATATTCCATCATGCGCCCACCGCGCTGTAAACATATTCCATCATGCGCCCACCGCGCTGTAAACATTTATCATTGCACACTTATTTTGAAAAAGGTTGGCATTTATTATAAAAATACCTTTTGCTCTCGGATTCACTCGCGGTAACGTGGATTTAATATATCTCTTGAACACAATACTTTTACGGTATGCCCTTCTCTGTACACCTTATAACGTGTATTCTAAATTTCGTTATGATCGGATGAGTAATAAAGGTGTGAAAGCGTAACTAACATTTACACTCACTTTCACAATTATAGTACTCGTAATAGTTAGAATTTAAAGAATAAACCGTAGAAGACACATTACAATTACATGTACGAGTTTTTGGTCAGATCTGAGTCTGTCATGTAGTTAGTGGCTCTTATATTTTATTCATAATCTTGTGTTATTTTGCCTATATATTTTGTTATAGTGGTGATGTTTTCCTTAATAATGCGACATGCTGATAAAGCATGACCAACCGTATTGAGCTTGTGTCAGACTAGCGACGAGTAGTATAAGAGCCCGTGTCCATCTAACATTGATATTTTGTACTGAGCTTGTGCAGTCCATCATATGTTTGAATAATGAGGGCAGAGAATACCTCAGGCATTAAGTCCGCCATTGCGTATTTAACGCATAATGTGTAAATAAATTAATTAATTAATAAACTATATAAAAATGTCACATGAGTATTGTTCGGAGTGACAATAGATGTGAAAATCAGACTAATAGTTAATAATTTAAAATTAAAACAGGTATTCAATTGTTTTGAGTTTTCACTTCCATCCGCATTCCTCATGATGACTGCGTCGACTTTTTTTTCTTTTATTAGTAACTCGAATTTGTTGATATAATAACCTTTAGGGCGGTTTCATTGCTATCTTATATAGCCATTTTTAGGTTATCATCCATAATGACCCACGCGGTTAAATAGTTAAAGAAATGACGATCCTATTTGGTCAATTAAAATTATGATCATTTTGTTTAAGGTACGTCCACGGATGCCTGCAGAGTTGTAACGATGCGGACGCGTGTAACACATCAACTCAACTGACTCCGTACTTCGCGTTACTCTGTGTTTTATACCTCACCGCGTCGGCCATGTTTAAAAGCTAACAGATAAAATTCGATCTACCTCCGAATGTTTTGTTTTTTAATTATATTTAAAAAGGTGTTTCTTTGTATTTCCGTTCGGCAAATGATAGTAATTTAAAATCCTCGTCAATCTTTTTGTCCGTTCTGAATATAGCCCCAAGTTCGGGCTTACGCGTGATATATTCCAAAGTTTAATTTATACTAATATTATAAAGTTGGAGGGTTTGTTTGTTTGTTTGTTCGGTTGAACGCACCAATCTCAGGAACTACTGGTCCGATTCGAAAAATTCTTTCAGTGTTAGATAGCTCATTTATCGAGGAAGGCTATAGGCTATTTTATTATTATCACGCTAAGACCAATAGGAGCGGAGCACCAATGAAGAATCTTTCAAAATCGGGTATTTTTTTTCCTTTTGAGAGCTTCCGCTGCGTGTTAGTGTTAGCTCAAAGTAACTATTCCTCGCGGACGAAGTCGCGGGCAGAAGCTAGTGTAAAATAAAGTAAAAATATTATTATAGGAATATAACATTTGCATTTCTTTATCCTTAACTTGTACTTACTTGTACATACAACATTATATGTATAGTATACCTTTCTTATACTTTATAGCTCTTGATCACAATCTCAACTGATTTTAAATGACGCTTTGATCGAAGATGGTAAACACACTAAATTTAGAAGCGACTGGCTCTCAAGTGCAGCTGCTGCGACACATTAGCAGGTGCTTGACGACAGATTCCCAATGAGGGTGGTAGCTAGCAGGCGGCAGACTTAAAAAAAAACCACTACCGAAATAAGCCATCATCGCTTCAAAATTCACCTAAATTTTTATTTCGCCTAACGATGTTCAGAGTGGTCAAAAAGTTTGGCGTGGACGTTTACAGTACATCGGCTAATTATAAAGATTAACGTCCACCAGGAATTTCGTCTCGAATCGGGTACTGTATAATAATTGTAAGTTCATACGAGATAATATCAATTGAATATGATGGCACATTAATTCGTTATCTTACTATTGGTATTATATTTTTTAAACAGTGACGTCATTTGTCGAACTGAAATAAAAAATAAGCTACACAATGTTCCGATTACACGCTCAAACTTTTACGCGTGTTTACTCGTCCTCAATTCTATAGGAGACGGGCCTTGAATCATATGTAGTTTAAATTCAATTCATTAATATTATTCTTTAGTATTATTTAATTACAATTTGGAGAGAGAAATTAGAATAACGCCATCGCAGTTTTAAAATATGAAGAAACGACTCCTTGGGGTTTTTGGCGGGATCTTGGAATGGCATGTAGTGGTCTTATATTTTATCAGACTTTTTTTTTTTTTTTTTTTTTTATTTTTTGTGGTTGTTTCTTTTTTTTTTTTTGTTTTTTTTTTTTTATTGTGTTGGATTGGATTTAATTTCTACGACCCTGGATTTTGACTTTCCCCCCACAACCCCCCCCAAGTTTTTTCTTAATAGGCCCCCCCCTTTTTTTTTTTTTTAATTTTTTTTAATAAATTTTTTTTTTTTTTTTTTCTTTTCTTTTGACAGTAATAGTTTTTTTTTATAATGATTGTTAAAAAAAAAAAAAAAAAAGAAGAAGAAACGACTCCTTAGTGATCGTGTTTTTTTTTATGAGTTTTATTTTACCAACCAATTTTCTAGTGGATCATTACTGCCATTATAAAGTAGGTAATAATATAACAAGTTTCTTGTGATCATTTTAATGAACTAACAAGATGGTGGCCGTCTTACTAGAACTTTCCATGGAGTTTTTCTGGCAAGTCAGAATCTATGCTCCGTGATATTATTTCCGATCCACTTCACTTGTACACAATAACCAAACTATATCACGTAAAACACGACCAATAATACAAAATATATAGTCAAATAACACAAGATTATGAATAACAGATAAAATCCACCAGATGACTTTCAAGATCCCGCCAAAAACTCCATATTTTGTTTTTAATAGAAGAATCGTTAACGCGCAAAAAGATTGACAGGGACTGTACGTACGTATATGTTTTACTTCCATTCTATGAAAACTTAACAGTTTATGCAAGTTTCACAGGTAGGAAACTTTGAACGTGTAAACTGCGTATGTATTAGCTATGTTAATTGAGTTATGTGTACGAAAGTTTCAAAATATATTTTATAATCGATTAATTGAATGATGTTTATCGATTAAGTTTGAAGCTATGTTTAACATAATCGACTTTCGATAACACTATTATAGATGATACACGCTATCTTATCGACTATATAAAGCCTAATTAGTATTAAGAGATTTTTTTATTGGTTGCTGTATGTGACTTATAGTTTAAGACTTAGTCACTATTTTAACGATTTCTTGAAGAGAGAGCTGTATACAATGTTTCCTTATGACATTTTTTCTATGCCAATGATTAGTTATAAGCAGAGTTGCCAGTTATGTTATCCGAATGAATGTATTATTTAATATCCAAAGTAATATCTGTTTCAGTGTTTATTTTTCGCACGTTCCTCTATCTATCTCTATATATAAAATAATAACTCTAAGAGTTCTGAGAAAGGATGTTTGGAAATACAACCGATTCATTCAAGGTGACGGAAAAGGGGATGAAATTTAGTAAGAAAATTCATAATTTTTTCGGCAGTCAGTTATTCTTTTATACATACCAGTGGTCGAACTACGACCATAGAGAGAAAAATCCATTTTTTAATGATAACACTAAAGCTCGTCAGTAATTATAATATAAAAATAAATGAAGAAAATCGGCTGAGAAATAGAGATCTCCCATGTCATTAATCGTTCCCCTACTGCATTGTTATATATAGATATATATAAAATAAAGAGACGAAAATAATTACTGCGTAGAAAATGTATGCGAAATTGCTAGTGTTGTACATTTCTGCAGTTGGGTAGGAATGAATAATTAGTATTCATTCCGATCACTTGTAAGTTATTTGCACCTTCTGTCGTTCATGTGCAATTTCTTTAGCTCGAATTTTTTAGTTTGAATTATATAAAATTAAAATAATATCGTTGTACATAATGTATGATGAAAATTTTTGACAATTTTACAGCAGTCCTTGATTGCTAGAAACATATTTTTTTCATCGACTGACTAAAAGTAACTAGTACTTATAGTGTTTTACGCACATTCGAAACTTACAAATTTTAGTACGATTAATTTCTCTTCCCAACGAACTTATGCTTATATGGCCTACATATCTTTGTTATGATAATTTTAATATAGAACGAACTGATCTTTCTTAGACCTACATATCTGGATTGTGGAAGTTTATTTTTATACCGAACTGACGCTTTTAAGGCCTACATATCTTAATTGTGAAAACTTTTATCCTAGAGAAACATACCTGTTTGAATTTAAGTAATCAAAGAATTTACACAAGGTTTGGCTTTGTTAACAGTAATGCTATATATATTTCTACCACTAAATAGTACAGGCAACTTAACTCGAGTCTTCGGAGATAGCAAATTGTCTATAATAATTCGAGATTTCTACTTAAATATAGTTGCATATAGCTAAAAGCTACATTTACACATAAAAAATGTGTTGTATTACATTTTTTTTATATTAATAATTGTAAAAAAATAAATAGTTGTATATTGCAATAAACATGACATAATCGTTCTATTCCAGTTAGTTTCGCTTGTCTGTGATACGTCTTATACACTTATCTGTGGAATCAATTCGTATGATTTGAATGGAGGATCAATTAAAGTATAACGTTGATCAGAAGTACCGAAGCATTTCGGCACGAAATAACACAATACAGCGCCTCATATTTTAAAAATTCGGTTTTGTTATTTACGGTACTTCTGCTGGACGCCTGGCTTTAAGCACATTCTTATTGAAAATCTTTCAAATAAATACACATTATTAGAAAGGGACAAAGATAAAATATACTTTGTTGATATCCTGACAATCCACTCGCTTCCCGCCGAAACTGCTTTGTCGTTCATGTCATATCTAAGACAATATACACTGTACTTTTGTATACTATTTTATACGCTTCTTGTATTTAGTATAAAAATAATAATTTTGTGTATACTTCATCCATTGATAGAGTATTCGTGATTATATAATGAACTGTAGACATTTTTTTAAATCAAATGAATATAGGAATTCACTTTTTCTTCACACAAGACTTCCTTTTTTACCTTTCCTTACATTATTCTGGTAAAGAATCAATAACCAATACAATACTATATTATAGTGAATGTGAAAATTGTGAAATAAATATATGCAAATGAGGGAAGCAAAGTCGAAACTTGTGACTTGACGAGTGATAATTAATTTTCTAAAACGCTTTTTTTGTCGCGTGACAGAACGAGATAGGTATTTAGTTGTGTTAATATTATACTATTATATTATACGCTCGAGAGTGAATAATATACACATACCGTATCTAATCTGCAAATAAACTTTGTGGAATCAAGATGCTTCGGCAATGGCACGCTCCGTTTTTTTAAGATCCTGCATGGGATACACCTCCCACAGCCGGACTCCTACCGGCTAAAAGGCCTGGGCCGTTAGGCACGTAAGTTGTGAGTTCACGACAAGCACACTTCCACTAACCCCGGTCACGCGCTTAGGTCTACCCGAAGATGTTAACACGGGGACCCTCACCTCTGGGAGAAGGTGTGTCATTCCGAAGCAGCGGCGAACCGTGTTCCTCCATCACGGGATCTCTGTTCCAACCTATCCTAACCTAGCCCGTTGATGAGACATAAAAATAATTATTGGAATGAATAGATCACCCTAGTACATCTACATTATCTAAATAATCTGTGAAATAATTGAATATCTACAAAATGTTTTCGATAATCTTTGGAGATTGCAACTGGTTGAAACTACAAAAATAATCATTTGTTTTCAAATAACCGAACTCTAACAATGGACGTAGTTGTAAAATTTTTGTATGTAACCGCACAGATTATATTCTAAAATAGATTAATAATGTATGTTATAAGAAATACATAAAATAATAAATTAAAATCGTTTTGTATTTATTTATATTAGTAGAGTTTCTTAAAAAATGAACTGGTGGTCTAATGGTTTGAACGCGGGAATATCAATACGATGTCCACAGGTTCAAACCCCGACATGTACAGAGGAATTTTTCGAAAATCGCATAGATTTACTAATTGAAATTAGTAACACTATCGATTGACGGTGAAGGAAATCATCGCGAGGAAAGTTGAACTTGAAAATTGAGTTATTGGCGGGATTTTGGTCTGTCATGTAGTAGATTTTATATTTTATTCATAACTAGCGGGCCCGGCAGACGTTGTCCTGCCCTGAATATAAAAAAATCCTTGACAAATTGTATACTAAAACCTTCCTTATGAACCACTTTATCCACTGGCGAAAACCGCATGAAAATCCGTTCGGTAAGTTTTGAGTTTATCGCGAACAGACAGACAGACAGAGGCGGTAGGGGACTTTGTTTTATACTATGTAATGATCTTGTGTTACTTGACTCTATATTGTGTAAAATTGGTGGTGTTTTATGTAATATAGTTTGTTTACTGTGCATAAGTGAGCTGAATGGAAAATAATATCACGGACCATGAATTCTGAAATGCCACAAAAACTCCATGGAAAGTTGTAACAAGATGGCCACCATCTTGTTAGTTCATTGAAATTATATCAAGAAACTTGTAATATCGATACTCACTTGACAATGGCAGTAATAGTCTACTAGAAGACTGGTTGCCAAAAATAAACTAGAAGAACTAGTAATACTATTAACTACTCGACAATGGCAGTAATAATCTAGAAGATTGGTTGCCAAAAATAAAGTTAAGAAATAAAAAACTTGAAAATTGCTCTTGCAGTACTAATGTATGTGGTAAAACATAGAACTGTGGATTTCTTAGAGTTTGAATTCGGCAATACGTCGTGGGATGGCGTGAGGTGTCTACACCCATACCTTCCTTCGGCAAGAGGCCTATAGCACTGCAGTGGCTCTCTTGCAGGCTAAAAATGAGTTCTCGATTTGAGGTTATTAAAATCCTATCATAAGTAGTTCATCAAACCATTGGGAGATACTTGTCTTCTGTATTTTCTAGTACTATTGCCGTTATTTCGCTTTCGCCAATAGCAGTGCGACATGGCGGGGGCTCGTGCGTGGGAGCTAATGGATGTAAAGCAAGATCTACCAACCAAATTCCCGTTTTGAAAAACCAGAAACAGATTATGCTCCGGTGTTGTCACAGTACATTACATACCGGATGCAAAAACATAAAGGAAAAAATTACAACTGTTACGTAACGCAAATGCAAAAACTAAGGTAAATAAAATAAAATAATCATTGATTTAAAATTATTTATTCAGAATTTTGCGTTATATAAAAGCAATAGACATATTGATACAATAAATATATACACGTAAATGACATTGCTTGTTGATTTCTGTTTTTTTTTCCATTCTAATGAAAAGGCAAAGGTATCTAAAACATGCAACCAGAAACGTAAATGACATTTAATCTGCAAAAAGTATTTTTACAAAAGGTGGACTTTTATTCAATCTATTTAGGCTTCTGAATAAGATTTATTAAGGCCTAACTACACTATTTGTCTAATATTAAGAACAATTTTGAAAGAAAACGGTGCCTCCCTCGTCACAATTGTTCAGGAAGTTTTTGTGACAGCTGGAAATGCATGATTTTTAGTCTTTACGCCTCCGCGCACAATAAACTCTATCACGTAAAATGGCACTAATTATGTATGTATTCCATAGTAATATAAGAGTAAAAGACACAACATAAATGAAATAAAAAACCATCCCGCCAAAAACTGGAAAAAATATACACATACTGTGTTGCCACAATGTTACAAATGTAAATCGTGATTAACTGTAAAAAATAACACAACACATTGAAATGTGTAAAATCTATATACAATTCCAAATAAATTATGAATGAATACGTCAACAAATCTACTGACACATTTCGTAATATAGTATTTTTATTAATAAAAAGAAGATAGAAACAAATGTCAATTTTATTCATTTTCTTCTGGAACATTCTCCGATTCTGCTTCCGTACTTATCGAATCCGTTGTTTCTGAATCGGCCATGGCTATGAAATTTGAATAAACAATTATTTTACTTGTAAAACATAACATCTCATACAATTTTCAGAGGTGGTAGAGCCACGCTGAAGCTATTACTGGTTTCAGCATGAGTGGGTCGGCTCTCCCGAGGTAGTACCACCCTCTCGCAGAAAACCGACGTGAAGTAACAGTGCTTGCATTGTTGCGTTTCGTTCGGTCAGGGAGAGCGCCGGATAACCCACCTCCCCTACTCCCTTCCCCTCTTTCCTACTCCCCCTCCCCCCTTCCCTACTCTTCTGGTGTTGCGAGTGTTTATGGACGGTGGTGATCACTTAACATCAAGTGACTCACGTGTTCGATTGCCTCCTATGACATAAAAAAACAATTTAAAAAATAAAAATAACCGTTAGATAAACCTTGCAAGTTTTTTATCCCTAGCTGATACCCGTAACTTCGTCTGAGTCTTATTGTCTTAACAACATCTTTTATGTACAGAGGGTAAAAAATAAGCATCACACCGCTTGCCCCACTTCTCCACGACAAATAAAAGCCCAGTGCTTATAAAGATGGTTTGTTAAAAAACATTACCAATTTTATATTAATGCTTCTTTTATTTAGCTATCGTGATATTTATTTTTAGATAAAAACCGAATTTCTAAGACATAAAACTAAAAAATAAAATGTCGAATTTCAACACGAATGTGTGTGAAATATGTCATACACATTGAAAAATAAACAGGGTGCGTCTTAAGGATAGACGAGAGAATCGAAACTTCTGTATTACAAAGTAATATTTTTATTAAAAACTAGCTGACCCGTGCAAATTCGTCTGCACCAAATAGGTTATTACAGGTTTCAATTGTATTTCTAAACGCAAATAATCTTATAAAACCTAAAACCCGATTGCAGCGACATCTCACACTTCCAATTGTGAATCCAAACTATCCAGGGACTCACTCAAACATATACCCAGTTGTTATGTGAGATTTTTTTTAAATAAGCCTAGAACCTGTTCGCAGCATTACCTAAACGTTATCTACATTAAATTTCCATTTTGTTTTAGTTGTTTGTTATATAAGTATACGTGAAATCTGCATTCAATCTTAATTTTGTCAAATTTATTTTACTTTTGACATATAAACCACCTTTTTCACTGATATACTGAACTTGGGATAATATACCTTTCTAACAGTGAAATATTTTTTGAAATCGGATCTTTCCTAATCGAAAATTTTACCTCTCTTTATAATATTAGTATAAATACAACATAGTATGGTAACTGCAAACACCTCAACTGATTATTTTAACCGTAGATTCACAAAACCTGAACCCAACCACTTCAAGGCTCAAAAATATTTATATTTAGAAAACAATATTTAAAAAACATTTCTTATACAATAAAACAAATGTAACAACATAAAAGTGACAGTTTCGTTTACACATATATTTTTCATATGTGGTTGATAATTACTATTAATTTAATAATTACTATGATAATGAAATCTCAAATATCCGTATAACGTACTGGACATTATACGGTTCGACGGAGCCGACGGTTCGGAACCCAGCGATCATTTTTTTGGTATTTTTTTTTAAAAGTAGCTTAGGGAAATATAGCTTACATTTTTTAGCTAATCTGTCTGCTATATATAGCACAAAGAAAATTTACGAAAATCCGTCAAGAATTTCATTAACTACAAATTTTTGAATTTCGTCCGTTATCCTAGAGAATCCCTTGCGTTTTATGAGACAAAAAGTATCCTAGATGTAATCTTGTAATATTAGTTATCACTGTACCAAGGTTCGTCAAAATCGGTTCAGTACTTTCAGAGTGATGCGTGTTCACAGGGACAGACAGACAGACAGAAAGACAGACAGACAAAAATTTAAAAAGGGTTATTTTTGGCTTCCATATCGATAACAAAGCCTACCCCGATCAAAATTTTCAGAAAATATTTAATGTACAGATTTGGCTTTGTTACAGTTTTATTATAGTATAGAAAATACGTGCGTGTATCAGTGTACACACGTAAGAAGTGAAAGTTCTTTATGACATCATTTTTCGAAAAATGATCTACTATATTTACAACTTTACAGAAAAAAAAAAAAAAAAAAAACGGAATCTGATCATTGTGAGCGCACCTTTAGAAATAAACATGGCGCGTAACGGAAAAATGTACAGAAATCAAGATGGCGCGTAACCGAAAAACGTTACATACGTTTTTAAATTTTAAATTCCTCCCTACGTCGATAAAGAAGTTTCACTTCAAAAAAGGCAACGTTACGCGGTGTTTCCAGGCGGTCACCCGTCCAAGTACTGACCGCTCCCGACGTTGCTTAACTTCGGTGATCGGACGAGAACCGGTGTTTTCAACACTACTCGACACAGTGCTTACCAACCCACCACTTTCCGTCACACAAAAAGTGGCCGATCAGAATTGCGAATCCCTCCCATAAGAAGTGTCACTTCAAAAATGGTCAGAATCTATCGAACGAGGACATTTTATTTATTTATATACTAATAACTTGAAGAGTTTGTTTGGTTGAACACGTTAGTCTCGGGAACTACTGGTCCGATTTGAAAAATTCTTTCAGTGCTAGATAGCTAATTTATCGAGGAAGGATATAGGTTTAGTAGGTGGTAGAGCCACGCTGAAACTATTACTGGTTTCAGCATAAATGGGTCGGCTTGCCCGGGGTAGTACCACCCTCTCAGAGAAAACCGACGTGAAGTAACAGTGCTTGCATTGTTGCGTTTCGTTCGGTCAGTGAGAGCGCCGGACACCCACCTCCCCTCCCCTTCCACTTTCCCCTTCCCTTCCTCCCCCCTCCCTACACAGGCTGGCAACGCGCTTGCGACTCCCCTGGTGTTGCAAGTGTCTATGGACGGTGGTGATCACTTACATCAGGTGACCCACATGTTCGTTTGCCTCCTATGATATAAAAAAAAAAATAGGCTATATATTGTCACGCTAAGACCAATAGGAGCGGAGCACCAATGAATAATGTTTCAAAATCGGGGTTAACGTACGTATTATTTAAAAACATTTTCACTTTCTATATAAACGAAGTGGCGTGTTAAAATTACCGTTAGCCCAAAATAACTATTCGACGGGGACGAGGTCGCGGGCAGAAGCTAGTATGTATATAATCTATACTAATATTATAAAGAGGTAAAGTTCGTGAGTTTGTAGGGGGTAATCTCTGGAATTACTAAACCGATTTTGAAAATTCTTTTACCGATAGAAAGCCACGTTATTTGTGAGTGTCATAGGCTATATATTACCCGGATAAAAAACGGTCGAAGGAAAACGTTTCTTACGAACGCCGCCTTAACGATGATAGATATATGATTGAGTTCCAGAGAAAAGTTGTAGAGCTTGGTAATGTCTACAAAAAAGTCTACGATAGCATATGTCTAACTTTTATATTTAAGTCACAAAAAGTAGTTTTTTTTTTATGTTTACCGGCCATCGAAGTAGGCACGGGTCAGCTAGTCTATAACATGGTGAATGTAGTATAAGGGCAAGTGATTGTAAGGTTCTGTTTTTTAATTTAGTTTTTTGTTATTATTTTCTTTAGATAAATAGATTATTACTTGTTGTACGGATGAGGATGGCGTGTTCTCTTTGAACTAACACTTGACAAGAATAAAGTGAAAAAAAAATAGTGCGTGGAGTTCCTCCACGCGGAAGATGTGAAACTTCGTAATGTGGAAATGAAAATAGGAAGGGGTAGAAGTTGATTTTTAGTGAAAACATATTGTTTCTTTAAGACAAACTTTATTAACATTGCTTACAATTCACAATTGATCGCATCTTTTACTTATCATTTTCGAGTGGAGAAATATCCAAATCTATAACATTTACAATGGGATTATGATAACTAAAGTAAGACACGAAATGTTTGATTATTTTTCTCGTTCTGCCTCTTTTTATTCCCTTCCCCAGGAGCGTTGAACGTTTAACACAACAGTGCTTTCATACCCCCTTTATAGTAGCGTTAAACGTTTAACGCAACCTTGTTGGAAGTTTCACTTCAAAAAAAACAATCTTATACAGTTCAGGGTTGAAATGCAATTCTTCTTACCGAGACTGGGACTTGGCGCCGGCGTAGCGTCGCATTTGCATCTCCTCATCTCTTCAAGGATTCTGAGTTCAGACGGTAGCATATTCGCGATGTCTCTCTCCGCTACGAGACAACATTAAAATTTTTTACACTCAATCCGTGTTGTAGTAAAGGAAATCAAATGTATAGTTCCCGCTAATTCTTTTGACCGCTCTGAATGCAAATCTAGATACAAATACTTATTATATTATATGTATTGTTAGCACTCTCCATACTACCGCTACTACTACGTACTATTGACTACATCGGGGGTGTTACTAATGACCTGACACGCCATTGGTCAAAAGTTATCGGCCGGTCGTAACTTGACTGAATGCTACAAAAGGCGAGTCGGTCGAGTCATTAGGAACCCAGTCCGTTAGTGGTATCCGCCGCAAAATACGAAATCGTACCCAACGCTGCGCGCTACAAAAGGCGTCCGCGACATATTTTTACCGATCCTCCCGATAAAATAAAGGCAGCGAACGATCAGTACCAGCCTGTCTCTCCAAGCAGAGCGTGTTCACGCCCGCGTAATCACAGATCACGCCGCCGTGATCTGGGGGTAAATTTTGCTCCCGCACACCAGATTAGGCACCCCTCGGCAGCGACTCAAGCCTAGGTCCGATCCTTCGGCGTGGAGCCCTTGAGTACGCTGCTCGCGCGATACACTGACACAAAACTTTATATCATTGCTACAACACTACACATATCACCTCCACACACGTGCACGCCCACACGCTTACACATGAAAGTGGAAGGGTTTTGTTTTTTTCCCTTATCGAACTGAAATAGTTTAGATTTTTTTCGATACAAAATACACATAAGAGTTATTGAGATATGTATGCCTGGTACACGTATATGTTTCAATAACTCATATATGTATGAATATGTAGCTTAACTTAGGTTAGCTCAGATAGGTCGGGAATTGCATGAATCAGGCAACAGCCCAAGCCGAGGTGTGCCGTGCACCCTTGAGCTAGTTGTCAAAATAATATCGGCTGAGGGCCTTAAGCGCTCGCCTTAGTAGTCCGGTGAAGCCGTTAAGGCGTTGCTAGACCAATAGCGTAGTCAGTTCGAGAAAAAAGAAATCATTGGACGTTCTTGCTCGGTCGTCTCTCTGGACGGTTGTATTGCGTGAGTTCTTTCCAATTTACATTGTTATTTCTATTCTCGGGGTTATTAGGATTGAGTGTGTTACTTGAGTTATTAATTGCTGATGTGAGTTTTCGTGTAGAGATTTGTATATGAGTTATTTTTTTATATAAATCCACTGTTGGTATCTAACAGTATGATACTGAAATAAATTAAAGACAAAAAATTCCAGTTTTAGATTTCTAGAGTAATAATATTTAAACTTTGTTCCGTGTTAAACTCTTGACTATGAAATATTTAAATTTCAAAATCTGTAAATTGAATTTATTAACATTACTGTGGTTTTCATATCTATTGATACTCCGGACAATAATTATATACAATTTTTTAAAGACCGAACATCCATATTACATTTACACAGGCCATTATACTACGCGTCGCTCGCGCTAGTCCAATTCAAGCGTAATACGATACGAGTTTTCCCCCTACCAAAAAAATCACTGAACGCGACCAAATAATTTTTCACTTCAAAAGTTGATCTAAATTTGTGACGCGATTTGCCGTGTAGTGCTTAAGTTTACTTCTCTGTTCTGTTTGACTATATTTGTTAAGATAATAAACAACGCAGACAGAATTGCGTGTATTAGCTAGTGTAAAATAAAATGTCCGTTTTTTTTCGATCGAAGAGGTAGAACGTATTATAATAACTACTATATTTCTTTTTGTCTTTTAAATTTTACCATTTTTTTTTCGAATTGACTACGCTATTGACCTAGCAAGGTTTTAACAGCTTCACCGGTCTACTAAGGCGAGCGCTTAAGGCACTCGGCCGATTTTATTTCACAACTAGCTCAAGGGTGTACGGCACACCTCGGCTTGGGCTGTTGCCTGATACATGGAATTCGCGACCTATCTGAGCTAACCTAACTATTCATATATATATGAGTTGTTGAAACATACATGTGTACCAAACATACATACCTCAACAACTCTTATATATATTTCGTATCGGAAAATTTTCTAAACTAATTCAGTTTGATAAGGGAAAAAAATAAAACTCTTCCACTTGCATGTGTAAGTGTGTGTGCGTGCACGTGTGTGGAGGTGATATGTGTAATGTTGTCGCAGTGATGTAAGATTTTGTGTCACTGTATCGCGCGAGTAGCGCACTCAAGGGCTCCACGCCGAGGGAACGGACCTAGACTTGAGCCGCTGCCGAGGGGGGCCTACTCTGGTGTTCGGGAGTGAAATTGACCCCCAGACCACGGCGGCGTGATCTGTGGTTACGCGGGCGTGGGCGTGAACACGCTCTGTTTGGAGAGACAGGCTGGTACTGATCGTTCGCTGCCGATATTTTATCGGGAGGATCGGTAAAAAAATTACCCCTAACCATCCAAAGGGACCGCGCCCACACAACCTGAAACCTAAATCCATATCTGATTAAAAGGGTAGTACGTGCCTTTTCCTTGTATGGTAATTCCTTACCTATTTCGATTCCAAACTGGACCTCATCTTCAGGACAGTGGCAAGTGGGATCCTTCAACCTCGCCTGTTCCTCTTCGAGACGTCTGATCTCAGACGGAAGTATCTTCGAGCCTATATTACCCGGCGAACCATAGTTATGTTAAGAGACTTATATATTTTCATGGTGGTAGAACTCCTCCTAATTCTACCTGACTAGCTATCACCCTCAAGTACTAGAGTACTAACGCCACCGCAACTGAAGTTGGTCTTAAATTTTTTCTAAGTATTCCCGTCTCGGTTCGGTTCGGTTAGCGTTTGCCGGGGAGTAGACGCAGTGCCAGTTGGCAAACCCTGCTCCCCGGCCAATAGGTGTGAAAAGACACCATGGGGTTTTAGTCCGTGCAAGTCGGATACAA
Source organism: Antheraea yamamai (assembly GCA_036509395.1). Lineage (NCBI taxonomy): Eukaryota > Metazoa > Arthropoda > Insecta > Lepidoptera > Saturniidae > Antheraea > Antheraea yamamai. Next base: position 8,285,118 of record AP028454.1, read on the forward strand.
CCCGCCCCCGGCTGCCCAGCTAGGGTGGGTATCCATAGGGATTTCCCTATGTAACAAAAATAGGTTAGCGCTCCTTTTTGTCATCGCAAATCTAACCTAGGTAGAATATGTGGTAGAGCTATGAACAAGCTATTACTGGTTTCAGCATGAATAGGTCGGCTCGCCCGCGGTACTGCCACCCTCTCATAAAAACACCGACGTGAAGTAACAGTGCTTGCACTGTTGCGTTTCGTTCGGACAGTGAGAGCGCCGGATGCCCACCGCCCTAATCTCTCCACTCCTCTCCCCCCCCCCTCCCGCCCCTTTCCCCCAAACACAGGCTGGCAACGCACTTTCGACTGCCCTGGTGTTGCACGTGTCTATGGACGGTGGTGGTCACTTAACATCAGATGAACCACCTGCTCGCTTGGCTACTATTACATTTAAAAAAACCTAACCTAACCGAAAACGGAGAACTGATATAGAGCACACTGTCTGCACTTGACAACTATAAAATCTGTAGCTGCGGGGCCGTTAATACATAAGCAGCGCTTTTTTTTTTTAATTATATTTTTGACAATCAATTTCTACATTATTACTGCCATTGTCGAGTAGGTAATAATATTACAAGGGTCTTGTGATAATTTCAATGTTCTGATAAAATGGTGGCTCCTTTGTTAGAACTTTCCAGGGAGTTCTTGTGGCACCCCAGAATCCACGTTCCGTGGTATTATATCCCATCCACTACACTTCTGAACAATAACCGAACGACATCACGTAAAACGCCACCAATATTACAAAATATAGAGTCAAATAACACAAGATTATGAATGAAATATAAAAGCGACTACGTGATAAATTAAGCTCCCGCCAAAAACTCCACCCCCAAGCCGAACACTGCAGTTGGTGTGTTCCGGCATTTTAATTTCTGGAATGCAGTTCCATTGACAATCATTCAATTTGTAATTTAAAACTATCGAGGCCATTAATCGAAATGTAAATTATCCTAACTCTCAGGTTGGACCAAATTAAACATAAATGCCAACTTTTATAAAGACCAGTTGAGTAGTTTCAGAGTTGATCGTGGGCAAACATTATGACACGTGATTTTTATATATTATACCTGTGTCCGCGACTTTGTCCGTGTGGAACGTTATGTAAAAAAACAGTGATTAATAAAGTCATCTCAACGCATTAAGTCCTTTTGCTTACCTAATTTTCTCTCGTACTTAATAACTCAAGACGTCATTCAAATTACAATAACTTATGATAGAGTGAACCGATTTTAATGAAAGAAAGACTAAATGTTACTAGAGGATATCCTTTATGATTATCTTATGTATGTTTTATAGTGAATGCAGTACTTTAGCAGTGATACGCGTTCATACAAACAGACAGACATTTCAAAAAAATATAGAAATGTATTTTATTACTTATTCCTAGACACCTGCAACAATTTTTTTCACGAAAATCGGAAAAGTATATACACGTTAGATTTACATTCTTATTATATGTATCCGTCGGGCCATGGACGCTCCGGCGCGGCATATTGTGGATTATAATTTAAAGATGGCGATAGAGGACCGGAATGAAACTGCCATAAAGGCAATAACGTCTTTATATAAATAAATTAAAAAAAAAAAACCAATAACAATAAAAATAAATATATAAAAAAACACCCAATAGATGCTCACAGATACGATTTTTAACTTAACTTACACTTAAAAAGCTATAGCAAAAAAATGGTGCGGACCGAGAGTCTGCAGAAAAAAAAAAAAAAAAAAAAAATTATATGTATATGTATGTATATAGAAGATATAGATAGATTACTAACAAAGGCACGTCTTAGAAGGTTCGGTCCTATTCAGGGCGTCGGTGACGACTCGCTTCATGGTATAATGCCCAGCGCTGGGAACACGTATCGGAAGCGTTACGGCGCCAGTCGCGACATCGACCACTATATTTAGTTATGTAATCTTTATTGTACTTCATTAGACTACACTAATATATACACTAGGGTGCGACAAAAAGTCGATTTTTTTTCGCTTTCTCCCCAAAACAAAACTAGTATATAATCCAAACAAAAATTCTGTCCAAAGAACCTCTCTTATTTTAAGACGTTCTCTATCGAACTTTACATTTTCCCATACAAATAACATAGAAAAAATATTTTTGAAGTAAAACTTCTTTAGACGCGACTAGGGGATAACTGTACGACAATGCAACGGAAGTTCGTTACGGCAATATGGCGGCACGTTTCTGTACCATCCGGTTTTTAAATATTTTTGATTTTGTCAATAAATAGTTTATAAGCTAATCAATCAAAAATTTTTGAAAAAAAAAATTGAATAATAATAAAAATCATACAATAGAATTAATTATGTATATATGAGCGCGCGACCGTGACGTCATTCTGGTTTCAATGTAAGTAAGTACAAATTAAATCAAAGATAAATTATCTGTAGTGCCATCTATCAGCTAATTCGGAACTTAACTAACACAGGAAATATTATTAGCAACTCTTTATTATAAAGTAGATAAAATATAGAAAAGTACGAACAGATTACTATGATAATTAACGAATTAAATTAATTATGATTTAATAGAAATCGCCGTCTCTTATAACGCCAAAGAATACTTCAATCGTGTGTGACGGTTTACACGCACGTATTTTTTTTTAATACGGTTTGTTAAACTGATGTTACCAATAGTCCGTTTACCAGTGTATCTCCAGGTGTACATACGTTTGTATGGAACTTAAACACTTATGGTTTTGGACAGTCCAGGAGATAAAGTAAAACTTTTTCCTATATCCCCCTATCCCGTGTATGCAAAATGTCATAATGATCGGTTGCGTAGTTAGCGAGCAAAGAAACAAGCCCACAACGTTAGCATTAATGTCACAATATTATTGTTAATGGTATGATATGGTAACAGACGTATATATAGATATCATAGATAGAGGTCATAATACTTACTGTGAGACACAATCTGCATGCAATCGAGAGTGACTTCAACACTCTCTCTTAGTTTTCGACCCCACTCACTCCTCACGGCCGTCTCTTCGTTGCGTCGGCGTCGCGATTCCACGACGGCTGATAAAACATCCGAAATCCAAATCAAAATCCAAAAAAAACACAAGTGCTGTCAAGGCTTCTGAACATAGAAATACCTTGCTTCAAGCCAATTCTCTCTGTTCAATCTAATTGACACAATTCAACCTAACCCCTACAGTTAAATCGAAAACCCTCTGTTCAATCTAATGGACTCAGTTCAACCTAACTCCCTGTGCTTAATCGAAACCCCTCTGTTCAATCTAATAGACTCAGTTCAACCTAACTCCCTGTGCTTAATCGAAACCCCTCTGTTCAATCTAATGGACTCAGTTCAACCTAACTCCCGGTGCTTAATTGAAACCCCTCTGTTCAATCTAATAGACTCAGTTCAACCTAACTCCCTGTGCTTAATCGAAACCCCTCTGTTTAATCTAATTGACTCAGTTCAACCTAACTCTCTGTGCTTAATCGAAACCCCTCTGTTCAATCTAATGGACTCAGTTCAACTTAACTCCCTGTGCTTAATCGAAACCCCTCTGTTCAAACTAATTGATTTAGTTCAACCTAACTCTGTGTTTAATCGGAATCCCTGTGTTCAGCGAAAGCCCGTCTGTTCAGTCTAATATCCTCTGACTAATCTTATTCTCTCTATTCAATAAAATTGACTCGGTTCAACCTAACTTCCCGTGCTTATTCAAAATCCGTCTGTTCAATCTATTAGACTCAGTTTAACCTAACTCCTTGTTTTTAATTGAATTCCTTCTATTCTGTAAACATTCTAAGGTGGTGGGGCCATCTAAGGTGGTAGAGGCATGCTGAAGCTATTACTCGTTTCAGCATGAATGCGTCGCCCGAGGTAGTACCACCCGACCCACAGAAACACCCACGTAAAGTAATAGTGTACGCATTGTTGCGTTTTATTTGGTCAGTGAGAGAGCCAGATAACCCACCTCCCCTCTCCTCGCCTCTTCCTCACTCCTCTCTCCCAAACACAGGGTGACAACGCACTTGTGACTTTTCTGGTGTTGCAAGTGTTTATGGACGGTGGTGATCACTTAACATCAGGTAACCCACCTGTTCGTTTGCCTCATATGATATAAAAAAAACAGCCTAATAAGTTGAAAAATCAAACTACATTTCCCATTTAGACGGTGTGAACATAAGCCGTTGAATATTGAATTCTATCATTCCTATTGTGACTCAATAGCGACATATTATTTTAAGAGGTACTAAAATAAGTCCCAAAAAAGAGGAAATAACAAAAAATTTTTTTTCAAATCGTCCACTTTGACCTGAAACGCCTCATATACAAATAGACCAGGCAGTTAAAGCCAAGGTATAGATATCAGTATTCAAAGCATACCTTCATCGACTACAGTGTTGAGCATGCAACGAAGCTCGTGGTACGCCGGATAACGCTCCTCGAGCGATTTCGATACAGACTGGGGACGACCTGGACAAAACAGGAAAAACGATTCGATTCCGCTTAATTTTAAATCACTTTGAATATCCAAAACAGTTTACATCTTGCGTTTAGCTGGAACTATCGGTAAAGAAAAGTCTCGTGACAGAACCAATCAAACCAAAAATTAATGGTGAGGTATTTTAATGTCCGGTCTTGCTGGAAAACTATTCCACCGGCTATGATATAGATTCAGTCCTGTCCAAGTTTAGCGACTCTCGCGATAGAACCAATAACACGGCGTTTAATGGTCATTGCCCATCTTCCTATTGCACAGTTCCGGCGGACGGAGAAGACGGCCGGTGTGTGCCCGGCTGTCTCCTAACAGGAGGAGGCCCGGCGGCGGCGATTTCGCTGCTGGGCCAACCGCTGGGACGGCACGATGAAGTCTATAGAGATCTCGTGCCGCCCCAACTTAGTGGCAGACGTACACCGTGGGGTTTTAGTCCGTGCGAGTCGGACGTAACCCACCCTCTCCCCCGAGAGGGTGGTGTATCCATAAGGGATTTCCCCACGTAAAAAAAAAGGGTTTTTAATGCTCGATCTAGCTGGAAATCTGTCCCACCAGTTGCGCTATAAAGTCTTTCCAAAGTTTAACGTATTTACCACTTTAGACCACATAGTCATTTACCATTAGAGAATATCGTGATCAGACACTATTGGTACTATAAGGCTTGAATATAGAACTTCCAATGTTCTATCTAGTTTTGCGACAAAAGGCCGTATGCTTTATTTAAATCTGAAAGGCATGGATATTAAATCAACTGCATTTCTTGAATACTGTTACGCACCTATGTATTTTATACAGCTTCTATGGTTTTATAATATGTATTTCCTTTAGCTCAGACTCACTCCTAGCATTGGGGTCTATGTTAGTCAACGTAGATTTTTGGTTTTTATACCATTATTATTCTGCCACTGTCAAAGTTAAACTATTAAATGTTTTCCCTACCCAATCTTTCCCACTTTTTATGCCTACATCATATGAATAATCACGGAGCCGTTACTAACGTCTGGTGTGTTTCCACCTCGAGTCGTCCCTCGATGCAGTCTCCCTTGGTACTTGAGTGCCCGGACAGGTATTGCAACGGCACAGCTCGTCCAGAGGACAGCCACATCTCGTGCACGTTACTGAATACCATAGATTTACTGTGCTGGATTTAGAGTTAGGATAACCCTAGGATTATGGAGCAATCGAAGTTCAGATACTTTGTGATGGTTAAAAGTATTTAATGAAAAAAAACCCAAATAAACTGAAGTTACCAGCACTAAGAAATACAAAATGCTTGCAACCTCAAATATTATATGGGCCGTTATTTTACACTTCCGCCTGCTAACAAATAATACCAAACATCTTTAGTTGCAGTGAGACACGGTAGAGATAAATCAAATCAACACGTATGTGCCAAGTAACGGCTCTTTTAATATTTAAATTTACAGGTATTTTGAAATTGTAACCTTGACGTAATTACAATAGAGTCTAATTTATAACGTTGCCGCAAAAGAACTATCGTCAGCCGTTGAGCCAATTTCTCCTCCATCCACTTTCATATATATAGCTGAAACAGAATTTATTAACGAGGATTAAAACGGAAGAAGAGCTTTGTAGTAATACCTGGTTTGATCTCAGCTTCGTCGATGAGTCCAAATATGGTACCTCTCGCTGCGTCGAGTCTCGCGTTCTGTAGCGACGAGATACGATGTCGCGCTGCGGTTTTGTGAGCGTGTGGGAGCAGGAACTGCTGGACCAGCTCGGCCACCAGCTCGTTCTCCTCAGCCGTGGATCTGGATACCACATCATCCTTTTACTAGGCAAGTTTTAGCATATACGCTCGGAAACACAGGAGCTCCACACTATACAATCTTTTTTAATGTCCAAAGAAGAGCCTGTCATAGTTGACACTGCGTGCCTTTCTTTATACCTGGCGCCGATGGACATTGGTGGGCGGCAGTTAGATAAAGATATGACGTCAATAATAAATAACGTCACTGTTTGACGTTTAATCTATCAGCCACTCAAGACCAATCCAGTATTATAAAAAGCATTTATCTTAATCAACATATATGGTAATACATTTATGAATACGGTTACGTATTATACTATACTGTAGGTGGTAGCGGCATGTCGAAGCTATCACTGGTTTCAGCATGAATGTGTCGGCTCGCCCGCGGTACTACCACCCGACACACAGAAACACCCACGTGAAGTAACAGTGCTTGCATTGTTGCGTTTCGTTTGGTCAGTGAGAACGCCGGAGGCCCACCTCCTTTCCCCCTTTCCCTTTCCCACATACACTGGCTGGCAACGCACTTGCGACTCCCCTGGTGTTGCAAGTGTCTATGGACGGTGGTGGTCACTTAACATCAGGCCCTATCCGTTTGCCTGCTATGATATAAAAAAAATCTGCAAATTAAGAAAAAAACTTGTTAAAACAACGATTACGATTGGATTTAGCACATTTTGAAATGCAACAACTCAAGTGCTATATCCACCCCCTTGGGGAAATCCCTTATGGATACCCACCCTCCCGGGGGAGAGAGTGGGTTATGTCCGACTCGCACGGACTAAAACCCCACGGTGTACCGACAGACCGTTGTGTGGGGGCGGCAAGGGATCGTTCAAGCTAATCAACCTTGTAGAGCCGCCCCCACGGTCCGCCCGGCGGAAGGTGACCGCCGGGCTCCTACCTATAGAGGGACAGACCGGGTACACACCGGCTGCCCCCCCTCGTCCGCCGGACCTGTGCAATGAGGAGATGGGCCGCTATAACATCCACATACCTTAACATTGCCATAGCATAGAGAGATTTAGGCTACCATGCTTCCCCGCGTGCAGTCAATAGTTCTGAAGTCACTCAGGGGGCACGACTATTAACACTTTTTATCTAGAAAAATATATAAATCTTACATAGATTCGTTCGTCTGAAGGTCGATAGCGTCAGCATGTGCTCGAGCCTTCCTCACAGCGTCTTCCTCCGCTGCGAGTTCCACTCCCTCCTGCACTGTCTCCATTAGGTACGCGTCGACACTCTCCTGTGTAACTCCTAACACCTGAAATAGAAGAATAATCCCCCCCCCTCATACGTTATAGTGCTTCATAGTTCTGTAAAAAAAAATATCAGTCCATCTGGTGTCAGTCATCGACTTGACTAAGCTGTAACAGCTCGAATGACGTGTATATTTTTATTTTTATCCTAACATAGCATAAGGACGTCATTATCCTTGATGGTAAACTCCGTTCAGTCCAAAGACAAACGTGACCACCGAAGAATCAGTGATTTATCGGCGATCGTGTCGCTATCATGCCGGACTGATGCTGATCCAAGAAAAGGTGAAAATCTCTGTATAAAAAGTATAACAAAAAGTGAATACAATGCGGTGTTCCCAGCCGGTCACCCATCCGAGTATTGACCGCGCCCGACGTTGCTTAACTTCGGTGATCGGACGAGAACCGGTATGGTTGGTACTCTATCCAACACAGTGCTTATACCAGGTGTTAGGTTAGACGCTAACAATATTCTAAGAGATGATAGTTCATTGGTCACTTTTAACATATAAAATAATAATACCAAAACAAATACTAATAAACAACAGAGATAATCTAAGTTAAAGTTTGTTCTAAGATTTTTAAAAGTATAAACACAACGGTAATAAACTTAGGTGCAATGACCGGACCCGAAAGTTGCAAGGGCAGCAGGTTAATATATTTTGATAATAAAACGGATAATAAACCCTTTTGTTATGTTCCTGACGTTCCCACGTTCGTTCAAGTGAAAGTGAAATCAACCAACGGTCATTCACACTGTGCTTTAACATAGACGCGTAGAGGATTGTAGATAATTTTTGTATTTCTGTAGATAATTAGGTTAAATATTAAGCATTAATTTAGAGGCACGCTGAAGCTATTACTGGTTTTAGCATGAATGTGTCGTCTCGCCCGCGGTACTACCACCCGACACACAGAAACATCAACGTCAACTAATAGTGCTTGCACTGTTACGTTTCGCTCGGTCAGTGAGAGCTCCGATGGCCCACTTCCTCTCTCCCCTCTCCCTCCCCTCCTCACTCCTTTCCTCCTCTCCAACAGAGGCTGGCAACGCACTTGCGACTCCCCTAGTGTCGCTAGTGTCTATGGACAGCGGTGATCACTTACAATCAGGTGACCCGCCTATTAGTTTGCCTCTTATAATATACAAAAGCAGCTATTTCTAAAATTAATTTAGAGCGAGAATCGAGTGCAGAGTATCCTCCGTTAATATTGCTACTCTCTAAACTTTCAGCCTGTATAGTGCCCAACACTGCATCGTCTCACAAAAAGGTCGTAGATCAAAATTTCAAAGTCCTTCCCTTTCCTTCAGTTTCACTCCAAAAGTATGCTAAAAAGTGACTGTGGGCCTGATCGGGCACAGATTTCTACCACCCTGCTTGTATAGCTGAGCCCAGAATGCGGCACGATTAAGCGTGTCATTACAGCAGCTTTTAGGCCTGGTGTATGATAGCGGCTATTGTACTGGCCTATGCCACTCAGCAAACTGATCAGACCTTTCACTACCCTCAGAAACTAGCTCGTAGTACTGTTAGTTTACAGCTGAAATAAATATGTCGACTTCAGACTCATGTGGAAAGTTATAGGTGTTAGGGTATAGGGTTAGAGTGGCAAATATACCGTTTTAAACATTTCATCGTGTTCCCTTCGTCTGCGCTCTTCCTTCTGTCTCCTTCCAGCTTCTGCCGCTTCTCGCATCGTCTTCTCTCGAACTAGTGAACAAATTTGACAAAATCCCAAATAAACAACAATACCTCGATTGGGTGCAATATGTGGTCGAATTCTTAAAAAAAAAAACAATTTATTGTGTCCAAAGGCTCGTAATGAGAATGTAGTAATGCAGTATTTTTTACACAATCTCACTCGAGATTAAACGACGATGGTACGTCTAAGAAGGTAAATACACTATAAGCTCTGAAACGCAACTGCCGAAGCATACCTACAGATGCTTGCCGACAGACTTGTTATTCAAGAGTGGTAGCTACTAGCCAGAAGGGCATTAGAAATAATTTCAGTGCCACGATGTACCAGAATCGAGATGTTCTTCTTCATCGTGATTTCCAACTCTTTACAAAAATCAAATCTGTTACACCTAGAGGAGAAGTCGCTCTTACGTGCGTGTGCCGGAACACACTAACAGGTTCTTGGTAACAGATTTCCAATTCGAGTATGGTACCTGTTCACGCTTCAAATCCTGAAAAGGCCTAAAAAGGCGCAAACATACTTTTGGTCCTTCGAGCCGGATATGATTCGAAACATGAACAGTACCTAAAATACCCTCCATCGCTAACAAAATGAGACGAAATCTTTCCTTCACAATCTTTTAAAACCTAGTAGTCCAGGATATGGAAGATAAACTCACGTGCAATGAGGATGAAGGCGTGCTGTCTCCTCTCCTCCTTTAGTCTCCGCAACTCCTTCTCAAGGAAGTCGAGCGCCGCGGAGACAGCTCCTCCACACAACTCCTCGACCAGCGCCGTCACCGCCTCCTCCTGCACCATAAATTAACATCAATAAACATGTAACAAAAGGTCGATATTCGTGTATGTATTATATTATATACTAACTGACGGGGCATTTTATTTCTCGAACTGACTACGCTATTGGTCTTAACAGCTTCACCGGACTACTCTGGCGAGCACTTAAAGCACTCAGCCGATTTTATTTTGACAACTAGCTCGGCTTGGGCTGTTGCCTAGATTATGCATAAATGCGAATGTAACTGAAATTACTTAAGCTAAGTTACATATTCATACATATATGAGTTATTGAAATATATATGTGTACCAAGCACACATACGTCATCTATACATATAATAAGAGTGTAAATCTGACGTGTCTACAGAGTTATATTGGTGTATCTGTAGATAATAACAGCTATATTGCGCAAAACACAACTAATAATGCAAGATTATGAATCTATATTTCTTCTATACATATAATAAAAATGTAAATCTACTGTGTCTTTATTGATTTTCGTGAAAAAAAATGTTGCAGGAGTCTTGGAATAAGTAATAGAATACATTTCAATCATTTTTAGAAATGTCTGTCTGTCTGTCTGTTTGTATGAACACGAGTCACTGTTAAAGTACCGGGTTCACAATAAAACCTTACAGAGAATATCATAAAGCATATCTTCGAGAGTAACTTAGTCTTTGTTTCATTGAAATCTGTCCATTCTATCAAAAGTTATCGTCATTTGAATGACGACGTGGCATAAGTACGAGAGAAAAGTAAATAAGTAAATGGACTTAATACATTCAGATGACTTTATTACATAAGCTTCCACGCAGACGAAGTCGCAGGCACGGCTATTTAAACATAAAATTTGTGTGTGTGTGTGTGGTTAGGAAATACCTTCTGTTCAGCTTCAGTCCTGTTCGCGTTGTAGTCCCTCGCCTTGGCCTCCTCCTGAGCGATACGCGCCTTATCCTCGCGCTGGAGACCGTGTGTCGTCTTTAACTCCTCGGTCAACTCCGCAGCCCTCCTGCGACCCTCATAGATCTGCCAAATTCGCTCTCCTCTCAGAAATTGTCCCCTTTATTGTATTTAACTGTATCATGTTCAACTAACATGTACAATCCTTGTCAATCTTTTTGGCCGCTCTAAATATAGCGCTAAATTATGTACAGTCAAGAGATTTCATACAAGACAAATATAATTATAAGAATCTATTAAATTGGCTTTTATTTATCCTCAAGTTAACATATAACAAGTATCTATGCTTAAATTTATGTACTGCGTGGTTTCAGAGCGGACGAAACGTTTATTGAGGACTATGTTTAAGTGCATTATACTTACCTGTGTTATGTTCAATATAATATCAGAACAAATACTAATATACAACAAAGAAACCTAAGTTAAACTTTGTTCTAAGACTTTCAAAAGTATAAACACAGTCTAGGTGCAATGACTGGTATCAATATATCGGTATACAATGGGCGAGCTTGAGTTAATAACTATCGATATTAAAACAGATAATAGACCCTTTTGTTTTGTACTTGACGTTCCCACGTTCCCTTTCAAGTGAAAGTGAAATCACCCGAATAAATGCGTAGGGGATTGTGTATAATTTTTGTATTTTTCTAGATAATTAGATCAAATATTAATCACCTATTTTGATAATTGATTCAGAACGAGAATCGAATGCGGAGTATCTTCCCTAAATATTGCTACCGTCTAAACATTCAGCCTGTATAATTTGCCAAGGTTTTTATTACTAACAGGGCAGGACAACGTCCGCTGAGACCGCTAGTGGTGATATAAAAAAATCAGTATCAAATCTGCTTTTTTATTTATATTCATAATTAGTCTTAAATATAAGGTGTTGCTAATTAAAAAAATAAAATCGCCCAATTATTGTTCAACAGAAAACAATGTTTCAACATGATGTACCATATTTCAGTATCATATTTAAAGAAATTATATTTAAGTGTATTGTATTCAATTGTATCCTGTATTCAAGTGTATTGTATTTAGCCGCGTTGTATATAACAGTATCACGTTCATTTATATCTATACATATAATAAGAATGTAACGTCTAACGTGTCTGTACTTTTTCGATTTTTGTCAAAAAAATTGTTGCAGGTGTCTTGGAATAAGTAATAGAATACATTTCAATCATTTTTAGAAAAGTCTGTCTGTCTATTTGAACACATATCACTGCTAAAGTATTGCGTTCACGATAAAACCATCATCATCAGAAAATCAGAAAGCATATTCTCGGGTGTAACTTAGTCTTTATTTCATTAAAATCGGTCCACTCTATCAAAAGTTATTGTAATTTTAATGGCGCCGCGACTTAAGTATGAGAGAAAAGTAGATAAGCGAATGGACTAAATACGTTCAGATGACTTTATTAGTCACTGTTTTGTACATCAGGTTCCACGTGGACGAAGTCGCGGACACAGCTAGTCTATACTAATATTATAAAGCTTATTTGTTTGGTTGAACGCGCTAATCTTAGGAACTACTGTTCCGATTTGAAAAATTCTTTCAGTGTTAGATAGATCATTTATCGAGAAAGGCTATAAGCTTTATATCATTACGCTAAAACCAATAGGAGCGGAGCACTAATGAAGAATGTTTCAAAATCGTTTTATTTTTCCTTTTGAGAGCTTCGGCTGCGTGTTAGTAACAATTCCACGTGGACGAAGTCGCGGGCAGAAGCTAGTCATATATAAGTGTCCTAAACTTAACTGTGTTATATTTAATTGTATAATTTTCAAAGAACTAAGAACCATACTTAATAAAATTGTATATAAGTGCATTATATTTAACTGTATTGTACTTAAATACGCCATTTATAACCATTATTTTATTACCTATGACGAATTTCAAGGTTCGCTCTTAGCTCACAAAAATGGTAAATATATAGGTAAAGTAATAGACAGATAAAAAATCCTACTTAATGCGACTGCGAATGACATGAGCTAAGAAATAAGACATAACTCACCAAGACCTGTACAGCGCGTCCCCTTATGATCCTCTGCAGTATCAGTGCCGACTGGTGGTTCAGCTCCTCAGCATCATCGACAGCGTCCACCTCGGGGGTTGCGGGTCTCGGGGTCGTCTCCACCCGCCTCGGCTTCAGCACGTGCAGTGGCCCCGCCGAGACACCGGCAGCTCCTAACCGAGCCTCTGGAAGGAAAGTCATATAAAAAAACAGAAAAAAATGAAGATATTTACTACAATAATAACGCCATTGTACTAAAAACCCTTAGACCTATAAAGTAAAACTATGTCGATGAGACCTGGCCTCAGCGTACTGCCGCCTTTGAAAACGGCGCTGGTTTTCAGCCAGGCCTCAAATTTTCTGGATAAAATACCGTATCATATCTTCAAAATTGGTAATATATTAAGCTTTGGAAAATAGCTGGGCATCAGCCGAAGAGTCTTTGAAGTGAAATCCCTTTTGGGAGGGCTTTAAAAATTCTGATCGGCAACCATTTTGTACGACAAAAAGTGGTGGAGGTAAACACAGTGTCGGGTAGAGAGTTGAAAACACCAGTTCTCGTCCGATCACCGTAATTAAGCGACGTCGGCCGCGGTCATAACTTGGCTGGGAACACCGCGTCACGTTGGCTTTAGGGCGTACTATTCGAGTGTTCGTTTTATGCGAGTATCGTTCGCCCTTATTCACTATTCGAATATTACCGACCCGAGTATTCGAGCTTTCCGAGTTATACGAATAATTATCAAATGTACCTACATCATCATGTGAAACTTGGTCATTTAATACAACTGGAGAAAACGAATACTAACATTTTCCTATCACTAAAACGTTTAATCTTGTCAATCATAGGCGAGACTAATAATATCATCCTGGAAACGAAGATAACTATAATGCAACAATGTCGGATAGAGTTTTAAAATACGGGTTTTAGTCTGATCATCAGAGTTAAACCACGTTGGGCGCAGTCAATACTAGGATGGGTAACCTTTTTTTAAATAAAACTGTTTCCCTGTGTTACAAAAGTTTCCCTTCTATAGTGTACCTTTAGGATACACCTTGTTTTCACCATCATCAACATCAGCCCATAAGAGCCCCAATGCAGGGCCATAGACAAATCTTGCAAGGCTTTGTATCACGCTTTTATTAGCTTCACCTGTATGTGTGTTTGTAACCGACCCCTTTGAGCTCGATTTTGTCCTACTTTGAACGATCAGATTTAATTCAAACTTTGCACACCTGTCAAAGGTCGATGAAAATGCAATAATCCGAAAAAAAAAGTTAAAAAAAAAAATTAACTAAAAAATGAAAAATAAATAATAGTTTAAAAAAACTAAAAAAACACACTTTCATATAAAATCCAACTAAAAAACAGAAAATAAAATTTAATAAATTTGGATTAAGAATAGTGTAAATTAGAAATAAATGTATATTTTTGTAAAAAGTGACAAAAAAATGATAAAAACACTGATATCTGGAGGTGCTGATATTAACATGCGATGCGTCACTGTTAATTTACACTATTCTTAATCCAAATTTATTAAATTTTATTTTCTGTTTTTTAGTTGGATTTTTTATGAAAGCGTGTTTTTTTAGTTTTTTTAAACTATTATTTATTTTACTCAAGGATGGGACCTTGAAATGTATAACCTTGTTTTTGTAATTTTGAAGACGATATTCAGCCATTTCTATCACTGTATTCTTGCTAAATACGGAGGGGAATTGCCTACCGTTTGAGAATTCTAAATGGGTGCTCTAAAAATCTTATAAACTTGGTGCAGGACAAATGGAGATTATTATATTTGATTTGTGTGATTTGATACGTATGTTGCTAACTTTTCAAATCGTTGTGTAGGTTCTCCAGGAATCGTTCACTCCATTTCGTCTCCCGTTCGCAGAGCTGCATTGGATCGCGCGGTAGGTGATGACCGGAGCAAGTTTTGGTTAGATCTTGCCCGCACCGTTCGAGCCAAGCCGGTGGTTTTGCTATAGCTTCGTGGTCTTCTAACGCTGGAATCGCTTATTGCTATAATATTGGCCTACTAATTTGCAATACTAACGGCGGTATGTAATTATACCCTTATCTATACTTCTATACTAATATTATAAAGAGGTAAAGTTTGTGACGTTGTGGCGTTGTAGGGGGTAATCTCAGGAACTACTGGTCCGATTTGAATAATTCTTTCAGTGTTATATAGCTCATTCATCGAGCATGGTTATAGGCTATATATCATCACGCCAAGACCAATAGGAGCGGAGCACAGATGAAAAATGTTTCAAATTCGAGATGTTTTTTCTTTTTGAGAGCTTCTTCTGCGTGTCAGCGTTAGCCCAAAGTAGTAACTATTACTACGCGGACGAAGTCGCGGGCAGGGGCTAGTCTATACATATAATAAGAATGTAAATCTGACGTGTCTGTACTTTTTCGATTCTCGTGAAAAAAATTGTCGCAGGTGTCTAGTAATAGGTAATAGAATACATTTCAATCATTTGTAGAAATGTCTGTCTGTCTGTTTGTATGAACACGAATCACTGCTAAGGCACTGGGTTATCAACAAAACCTCAGCAAGAAAATCATAAATCATATTCTCCAGAGTAACTTAATTTTTGTTTCATTAAAATCGGTCCACTCTATCAAAAGTTATTGTAATTTTAATGACTGCTCGAGTTAAGTACGAGAGAAGAGTAGTAATCTTTAACTGATTTGGTGGAACGCGCTATTCTCAGTTTTTAATTATTTCAGTATTACATAGTTCATTTATGTATATTTATGTATATAATCACGCTAAGAATAGTAGAAACGGAGCGCCAATAAATAATGTTACTCAATCGGTTTTTGAAGTTATACTTCTTTTGGCGCGTTAGGGAAAAAGGATGAGAGTAAAGTTTTACGATGCGCGCGCACACCGTCACGAAAAACCGACACCCTGAAGTTAGCTATAGTCAACATTTTGTTTCTTTGTATTTGTTGTTTGTATTAAAATTTTCAATATATTAAATACCTTTTTTCTGTTGTTAGTGTCGTTTTTTCTACAAACGTAGAATAAGGCGAAATATAAAACTTTTGAAAAGATTTTTATCTTGTTACGCCAAAGAAGTATAACTTCTAACGCGTGTACATAAGTACACACACCCTTTTTTTTCCTCTTAAGAGCTTCCGCTGCGTGTTAGCGTTAGCCCATAGTAACTATTCCACGGGGACGAAGTCGCGGGTAGAAGTTTTAGTCAATAATGTTTGCTTTACGGACTATAAAGCGCAATAGTCAACGACATGTTTCAAATTCCAAGCACCATTGTATCGATGATGTCTCAGTCGACAACGCGTCGTTCGACGTAAATCATTTGCGGCTGATTTTGAACGTTTAGTTAAAGAGAGCATCGTGATGAATTTAGAGCATGTTGGTATAGGTATTTCTAAGCCTTATTATCTAGTTACCACTTTCAAGTTGAAAACCTGTCTCCAAGCCCTTAGTGTGTTCTGGCAGCCTCACTTGAGACCCAACTTCCGTCTAGGCTTAACATGTTTACCATATCACCAGGACTACCACTTGGACCTACTACTACACCAATTGGACCAGATAGTTATTTTAAATTTATAATGTGTAACAGAAAGAATCCTGCTGTATGATAGTCACAATTGAGTGGAACTCAAAACGTTGCTTAAAAAATGGGAGTAAAGACCAGTATAACAAGTTTAGTTTCGATATATCAAGAATCAATCGCCAGTTTTAATGAGGGAAATTTGGGAACAAAGGACATTGGTGCTTTCCCCAAATTCACAGTTTTTTTCCCAAATTATCTTCTAGATTTTTGGTGTTCTGAGACAATTTGTATAGGACGGGATGCCCCCATTCATATGAAAGATGTTAGCTGACTGTTGATTTATGTGTAGGATGCGATTAGCTAGCAAGGAACAATAAAACACGGTGGGCGCATGGAATGACATGTATTAAAGGAAAGAGGAAATTACATAATAACAGTAGTGTTGCCTGAGAGAGCAACAGACAATTTTTTTTTATATCATAGGAGGCAAAAGAACAGGTGGGTCACTCGATGTTAGGTGATCACCACCGTCCATAGACACTTGTAACACCAGGGGAGTCACAAGTGCGTTGCCAGCCTGTGGTTGGGCGAAGGGAGGGAAGGAGGGGAAAGGGGAGGAGACGTGGGCCTCCTCCGAACGAAACGTATCAATGCAAGCACTGTTACTTCATGCCGGTTTTCTGTGCGTCGGGTGGTAGTACCCCGGAGGAGCCGGCTCATTCATTCTGAAACCATCAATAGCTTCAGCGTGCCTCTACCACCTACAATTGGTACAAATTGATGAGGTTACGTTCACATTCCAACAAAAGGGAATACTAAATGACTGGTACAACATACGTTAACTTTTCTTTACTATACACGCTTTAACCAAATAAGTTGAATAAGGACTAAACTGTTCTTACATAGCAGTGAGGGATCATATGTTATCTCCGCGTGTCTCCTGCGCGCCTGGTACCCATGCCTCGCGCTCGGCGCGTGCAAATCCGATGCGGGGTCTACAGCCGCACTGAGCATCGAACCCGCACCCCGAGAGGCACGTGATCTCGTCACCAGACCTACACGACCCCCGCCACTGTGTAGCGCGTTCAACTTTCGTAGCTCTATCAAATGAGACTCTTGCATTTAGGATCCAATGAGGGACACCATGACAAATGCTCGCTAAAAGCTTTGGGACCTTATAATATATAAATTAACTATGAAACGCTATAGCCCGACCGCATCCGCTGTAGCGTGTCTTAGGTATGCGCGGGAAGGTGGGGAGTGGAAAGGAAAGAGCATGAACTCACATGAGATTCGCAGTGTCAGACAGATCTTACGATTTCAAAGCACAATTTTTTGAGTTTTTTTACAAGTACAATTATATCCAATCCCTGTTTTTGTCGAATATGATTTTTAGATAAGCACAAATAAATAACCAATATAAATGAAATTAATCTTTAATCCTTGGAAATATAAAATCTTAACGCATAACGCACGATCCATCTTTGGATATTTTATCTCATGCGCGTCTGACACATACAGTACATTCGCTCCCCCGTCTCGCCGCTTGCGTGCCTATGGCGCGATACAGCGGTGGCGGTTAGGCTATAGTTATCAGATACGACTCATCAGATACGAATCACACTATCAGATACCGATCTCACTAATTCCTATATGTATGAATAAGCTGAATACGTCTGTATATAATTTGTATGAAGCTTAGTATGGCTTAGCTTAGTTAGATTTGCGATGTTACGTAACAAGGCAATAGCCCAGCCGAGGTGTGCAGTGCACCCTTGAGCTGGTTGTGAAATAAAATCGGCTGAGTGTTTTAAGCGCTCCCTTAATTAGCCCTGTGAAGCTGTAAAGACGTGTCAGGCCAATAGCGTAGAAAAAAAATAAACGAGTGGGTCACCAAAATGTGACAAGACGAAAGACCAAGAGGACTTCGTGACTTCACATGTACAAAACTAAACCATATGAAGGCATCCATGTAGCATACATGCATATATATTAGGGTATTCACACAAATATAATAAACTAAAGAAAGAAAGAGTTATTTAATTTAATCCTTTCCTCCCCTTTCCACAACCGAACCACTCGCGCTGGGCTTCAGAGCCACAGTTTTACGGTACTTTGTATCCGGCTGTGAACTAAAAAGTTCGCAACATCTTATTTTTGTATCGTGAAGCTGTGGAACAATCTCCCGGCCAGTGTGTTTCCTCCTTCCTATGACATGGGGTCCTTCAAGCGCAACGTGAAGAGACATTTACACAGGCCGACATGACAGCGGCGACCGACGATGGATATTATTTCTCTGGGTGGTCACCGTTGTTTTTGGATTGTACTGTGCTTACCATTAGGCACAGTGCAGTCACTTTTCCGTCCTACAATAATAATTAAAAAAAAATCGAGGCTGTCACAAGGCCGACAGAAGTAGAAACTCAAAACAATGGAATAACCGTGTTCCTTTTTGAATTTTCATAGTAATTATAGTGTGAATGTCAATATTTAAATTTCAGAATTTGTTGATTGAAATTATTAACATTAGTGTGGTTTTCATATCTATTGGCACTTGGAGCAATAGTTATATACATTTTTATAAACTCTATTAATCAATCAAAAGTACGTTGAGATGCCAAATATCAATATCACAAATACACAGGCGCTTATACTAGAAGTCGCTAGTCTGACGCGAGCCGCGCAAACGCAATACGGCCGGTCATGCTTCCGTAGCACGTCATGACGCGAAATTACAATCTATCTCCTGTAAAAAATACCGTTCAATGCGGGAAAATAAGTTATCACTTCGAAGAATATACTAACCTCTGTCCCTTGTACGCCTTATAATGTCAATCTTACGTTCCATCTCCTGTTTCTTGAACGTCCAGAGTTTTTCCAGTTTCCTGCTGGTCCGATTCGACTGCTTCTCTCTACACTGCGTCTGAATACGATGGAGTAACTCCAACCTGATCTCCTGGAGTTCATCTATTTCCTGAACCACGACCGAAAGCAATTGGATCATTTCATGAGACATTCGTATGAAAGAAAATGTTTTAGAAAATCGTATGGAAAACTGAAAAATGTGAGTGAAAGAATCTCTATATAATATGACAGACTGACATTCAATCGTTCAGTTGCCAATTTACTTCTTAACATGGTCGTACCGCAAAGGACAGCTTTGGCCTTATATTCTTCGTACGTATATCTTTATATATAAATTTCTTCTGGACGTGTGTAATTTCCTGCTAAACGGCTGGACCGATTTTGATGAAATTTTGTGTGCGTGTTCCAGTGGATCCGAGAATGGTTTAGATTGGACAATTAGACAATTGGACCCGGTAGGTGACGCTGTAGTTGAATTTTATTATTTTCGATTATCAAAGCAGAATGAAGTCCTCTGGGTCCGCTAGTAGTATATATATAGTGTAGTTCAGTATAGTACGGTACCAGTAAATTACAATACGGTACAGTAGAGTACGGTACAGTACACTACGGCACAATACACTGGAGCACAAATCAGTACGGCATAGTACAGTACACTTTCGTATAGTACAGTACAGTACCGTACAGTATAGTACGGTACAGTTCACTACAGTGCGGTACGGTACGCTACTTTAAGCCCCATAACCTTTTGTAGTTTAAACTCACCGCTTCTCTGAATATCCAATCCTTTGTTTCAACGTCGCTAATGATTGCATCGCGTTTTTTCATCCACCTCGGAAAAACCCCTTTCTCGGAAACCTCAGACCACATACGCGCGTGACGCATCCTATTCAATATAACGTGTAACATTATTATCAAAACCAAATATACTTTTTGAAGTTATACTTGTTTACGCACGCTTGACTTGGGGATTAAGCTGGTGAATGCGTCACGAGAGCGTTACGAAAACGTGTGATCGGGCGAGACGAACGGAACGTTGAGAGGGAGAAATACAGTTAGTGAAGATAGCAAGAGAAAGAGTTACGTTTCGTAACATCAATGAAAATCCATAAAATAAATTAATTATTTGTAGAAAATTAATATATATATATATATATATATGTAGATGGAGCTAAAGAAGCTTTATTCAGTCTTGCAAGCACATAAATACAGAATAGAAGCACACTCGTTTATTGAAGTGAAACTTCTTTATCGACCTAAGGAGGAATTTTAGAGCATGTAAAAACGTATGTAGATTTTCGGTTACGCGCCATCTTAATTTCTGTACATTTTACATTTTTCCGCTTTATTTTTCTAAAGGTGCGCTCACAATGATCAGATTCCGTTTTTTTTTTGCAGTAAAGTTGTAAATATAGTAGATCATTTTTCGAAAAATGATATCATAAAGAAGTTCCACTTCTTACGCGTGTACACTGAAACACGCACGTATTTTTTTTATATAGATTATTACTGCCATTATAAAGTAAACAATAATACTGCAAGTGGCTTGTGATCATTTCAATGTTCTAACAAAACGGTGGCCACTTTGTTACTACACACAAGTAAAGTGCTGACGCAGAGCACGTGGACGACGCGTGCGCATCGCCACTTAGAAACAACCAGATGGGGGAAACTGCTGACTCCAACCACGAGGCACCAGGAACGTGGCTACGTGACCGCGCACCGGCACTCCGATAGACACATCGATCGGGTCATTACGTTAAGATTTTCTATTAAGTAATTATATGTAATTCTTTCTTTTAATAAATTTAAATTTTTTAATTCGATTTTTTTTAGTCCTCCGGTTGCAGCTTACGTAATTCACTTATACCTCTCATCAACATCTCAGTATCCATGCTCCGTGGTATTCTTTTCCATCCACTTATGCACAACAACCGAACTATATTACGTAGAATGCCATCAATATCACAAAATATAGAGTCAAATAACACGAGATTACGCATTATTGTATTCAAGGCAACAGCCTAAGCCGAGGTTCGGGCACTTTGATAACCTTGAGTTTGTTGTCATTCAACTGAGCGCCTTAAGCGCTCACTATAAAGTTAAGTGACGGCCCATTACCCCAACAAATGTTAGTTATTTAAAAAAAATCAAAGTTGTTTATTATTCCCAATATATATTTGAAAATCGGCCAACGTACAAACTTACTTGTTAATTATCTCTGTGGTATGGAAGTCCGCTGGCAGGTCACCGACTCTGTACGGACGTCCTGGACCTATTGAAAATAACAGTGAAGAGTGATAAGCCATAAATAAGATTTTATACCAATTCCTGCCATTAATGTCAACCTGTAAGAATCCTAACTCTGTGCCAATGTAGATTAAGATGCACTATAACTATCATGTCACTATACGCCGTAATAGTGATTTCAAACCCTGAAAAGTCCACAGTTCTATATTTTCCCGAATACAATGGTACCACAATAGCATTCCTCAGGTTTCCTCTCGATGTTTCCTTCACCGTCAACTAATTGTGTTAAGTGTGTTTTAACTAATTGTGTTAAAAATCAATTAGTAAATATACACGTCGGGGTTTCCAGCCCATAGACTACAAATCAATATTCCACCGGCCAAACCATTCTATGTATATGATGACTTATCATTACGTAGTATAAAACAAAGTCCCCTACCGCGTCTGTCTGTCTGTTTGTTCGCGAAAAACTCAAAAACTACTGAACGGATCTTTATGCGGTTTTCACCAGTGGATAAAGTGATTCACGAGAAACGTTTCGGTATATAATTTGTCCAGGATTTTTTTTATAATCGGGGCGGGACAACGTCTGCCGGTCCCGCTAGTTTGAAAATATAACATAAATAACTTTCGGTGCGATATACAAACAAATTGTTAATGTTAAATATGGTAACGCTTTGTTAGTTCTGTTAGTCCACAAAACTTTCTTACATCGCATTTAGTAAAATGGTTCTTTCGTAGCTTTTTACAATCTGAAATTGCCCTAACAAATCTGGCTCGAAGGACCACAAACAGAAAGAAATAACAGGTAAAACTACATGTATATTATATCTGATTCATGAATAAGCAGGTATCAGATTATCAGAATATTATCAGATCTCTTTAAAAGCAAAATAATAAGACAAAGTAATAGCATCGCAGTGTGAATAAAGGCCAATTGTGAGAGGAACAATAATAAAGGTCTCTATAGACTGAATATAGTGTAGACTTTTCATTTATCGATTCCACTGTTCATGTAAGAACCACAAAACTATTACTTCATCCAAATTCTTTGTAGAACTCACCCCATTCCAGTTTATCGAGATACAAAACTTCTGGTGTTCGCTCGCAATTTCCCGCTGGCTTTCCGTCCGGCTGCCATGGAATCGTTTGCGCCGATGATTCCCTTTATTGTTGACTTTATTAATAAAGGAAACATCATTTTATTTGCTAAACAAACAACAAATATAAGCACTGAGTTCTATAGAAACGGGTGACCAACGATCAGCATTAACGATAGGCTCTCAAGAATGACGATAATATCTATAGGCTTCTGACTGACACATCTGCAATGAAGCTGAAATATTTCATCAAATCAGTTAGTGAAATATCCACTGTAGAGTCTTAAGCCTCTTCCCGGAGGAAGGTGTGGAACTAATCATCACAACGTATTGACAATTCCATATTCCGAGAAATCCACGTTTCTATATTTTCCCACATACGACCTACAAAAACTTTACTTATGTTTAGATTTACTCACGATCAACCGATAGTTTTACCAATTTAAATGCTGCACATGAAAATCAGTCATCCTTTACATTTAGTGTGTCCATTCATCATCAGATGAGGTTGTGGGTAAACGTTAAAACCAGTAAGTAAAAAAAAAATCTCACCTATACTGACTTTGCGTACCCCTGTTCCTTGGCTTCGTGGGTCCAGTGACGACGTATTCTGGAGACGGTGGATGGAAGTCCGGAGTTGTACTTGGCATCTGGAGCAGTTTCTTCGGGCTAGAATAAATACACCTTGCGTAAAATGTTCAGATACTTCTGATGGAAAGGAACGAAGGCCAACGTATTAAACTATCGTTATGATATATATTTACTTGTGTAATATTATTATAATGAATAGTGTAAATCTATACTTAATATTATAAAGAGGTAAAGTTTGTGAGTTTGTGACGTTGTGGCGTTGTACGGGGTAATCTCAAGAACTACTGATACGATTTGAAAAATTCTTTCAGTGCTATATAGCTCATTTATTGAGGAAGGTTATAGGCTATATATCATCACGCTAACACCAATAGGAGCGGAGCACAAATGAAGAATATTTCAAAATCGGGGTTTTTTTCTTCTTGTGAGCTTCCGCTACGCGTTAGCGTTAGCCCAAAGTAACTATTCCACGCGGACGAAGTCGCGGACAGAGGCTAGTGTTACATAAATAGATTTCTTTTATAAAATAGTTAAAGTCATGGTTGTAAGAATAATAATAATATTGTCAGTTTAAAATGTAAAGAGAAAGCGCAAAGTGCCCGTAGTTCGGCGAAGCTGTAAAGGTTCTTAAAGCTAGCATAGTTCAGTTAAACAAAAAGCGCAAAGTTCCACATAGCATCGCCGTCCCACTCTAGACAGCTCTGCACTGCGTACTGCATCGACATGCTGATTGGTAGATCGATGTCGCGGAACTGGACTACACTATTCACAGTTCGCGAGGCTTAGAGCAACTTAACAACACACGAGGGGTACTATGAAACGGTAAACATTAATAATTTATGATGAAACTCATTCCGGTTAGTGAGATTTTCAAATTTTTTGGAGTTTGGACTGGCATAGTTTTATTCCAGCCAGTATAAAATGGCTCACAAACATAAATGTAACAACTATATCCGACTGGATGTAAGCACCATACACCAGAAGTTGTACTCATAATAGTAGCACACTTAGACTTGTCGTATTCCGGAATCAGCAGGTATTCAGTAACAAAGAGAGGTGGTAGAGCCACGCTGAAGCTATTACTGGTTTCAGCATGAATGGATCGGCTCGCCCGGGGTTGTACTACCCCTCTCATAGAACACCGACGTGAAGTAACAGTGCTTGCATTGTAGCGTTTCGTTCGGTCAGTGAGAGCGTCGGATAACCCACCTCCCCTCTCCCTCGCCCCTTCTCCACTCCCTCTCCCTCAAACACAGGCTGGCAACGCACTTGTGACTCTTCTGGTGTTACGTCTATGGACGGTGGTGATCACTTACCATCAGGTGACCCACCTGTTCGTTTGCCTCCTATGATATAAAAGAAAAGGTGATAAGGTGTCTGTAATCGCTGCCATCATGCAGACGGTGATAAACACGCAGCGCCTCTGTTCTAATTTATCGCGCAATCAGGAAGCTTGTAAGGGAAATAACAGCGATAACTGTCAATCGAGTCTAGATCTCTTGGTAATGGCTGCAATTGTTTATAAAAATGTATATAATTACTGCTCCGAGTGCCGATAGATATGAAAACCACACTAATGTTAATAATTACAATAAACAAATTCTAAAATTTAAATATTATCATTCACACTATAATTAGTATGAAAATTCAAAAGAGAAACACATTTATTTCATACTTTTGAGTTTTCACTTCTGTCAGCAGTCCTTATAAGTACTTCGACTTATTTTTCTCGTATTACTATGTTTACAAAGCATATAACGAAGTAATTACACGGCTGTAAATTTGAATCGATCTTTGCCTTCAAGCTGCGGCGTCGGCACAGATCTACCTTCCCCAACTCGTCGCACGTACGCACCGTACGACCTGTCGACGTGTTCTGGTAATCGGCAATTCGGATGGTAAACTGCAAATAATATGCATAGACCTCGTCAATCTTTTTGACCGCTCTGAATATAGCCTTAAGTTCGGGCTTGAGCATAATACAGTTGAGAGTTTAATATAAAACAAAGTTTTTTTTTTGTTTTTTAACTTTACTTTTGACAACCAATCTTTTAGATTACATTACTGCCATTGTCGATTAGTTAATAGTATTACAAGTTCTTCTTCCATTCCATTTTTGGCAACCAGTCTTCTAGTAGACTATTACTGCCATTGTCAAGTGAGTATCGATATTACAAGTTTCTTGATATAATTTCAAAGAACTAACCAGATGGTGGCCATCTTGTTAGAACTTTTCATGGAGTTTTTGTGGCATCTCAGAATTCATGGTCCGTGGTGTTATTTTCCATTCACTTCACTTATGCACAATAAACAAACTATATTACATAAAACACCACAAATTTTACACAATATAGAGTCAACTAACACAAGATTATGAATAAAAAATAAAATCCACTACATGACAGACCAAAACTCCTAAAACAAAGTTAATATATTATTATAGGGATATAATATATTATATGAAAACTTAGCATTTGTTTATACTGAAATTGGCTCGATATTGTATATACAACAAAAATTGGTTCTCTGTAAAGTCGGTTTACGGACGATAAATTTCTGTGATAGCGTCATAAGAAATCATTGATGAAAAATTGCATACTTTTATGAATTGAATTGAATTATTCTATATACAGATGGACGCGTCACAAGCCGAACGCTTAGACCGATCGCGCCTATCTATCGCTTGTACCGCGCTCTCGCTTACACGCTCGGCTCAGGCTGAACGTGACAACGAGTCATGCTTTTTCGTGAGTGCAACCGGCGTTCAACGATTTACAACACGCTACCACGACAATATAATACGTATTTATACCTATATATATTCAGAGAGGTTAAAAAGATTGGCGAGGACTGCCCATTCTCAGATACTGGTACGACCGAAAATAATCTTGAATTGAAGGATCTAACATAATTTCACTGAAAAATATACATTGTAATAGTCATTATCTACTGCAGTAAAAGAAACAATCTAGAAGGAGGGTGCTCAAATTGTCGATCGCGAGTACTTTTTGTGTCGATCTCCAGAAAAAATTGCCGATATAGAACTATTCACGGATTTTGGTTTAGTAGATAGGTAACTAAAAAAAATAAATAATAGTTTAAAAAAACACGCTTTCATATAAAATCCAACTAAAAAACAGAAAATAAAATTTAATAAATTTGAATTAAGAATAGTGTAAATTAGAAATAAATGTATATTTTTGTAAAAAGTGACAAAAAAATGATAAAAATACTGATATCTGGAGGTGCTGATATTAACAGTGACGCATCGCATTTCTAATTTACACTATTCTTAATCCAAATTTATTAAATTTTATTTTCTGTTTTTAGTTGGATTTTATATGAAAGCGTGTTTTTTTAGTTTTTTTAAACTCTTATTTATTTTTCATTTTTTAGTTAAAAAAAATTATTAACTTTTTTTTTCGGATTATTGCATTGTCATCGACCTTTGACAGGTGTGCAAAGTTTGAATTAAATCTGATCGTTCAAAGTAGGACAAAATCGAGCTCAAAGGGGTCGGTTACAAACAAACATACAGGTGAAGCTAAAAAAAAGCGTGATAAAAAATGTAATGAATAAACAACTAAAACTTATATGATCCACGTTAAGGCCAGAATAATCCAGTTATCTCTTTCTTTTATCGTTTTTAGCGGCAGTTACCTACACCTACCTAGACGACAGCGCTGCATCATACATACTCGCAACCTTTCACAGTCGACCGACCATACTCTAACAGTATTCAGATGGATCGCCAGCAGTTCAGTTTTTTTTTCAATTTTGTTGGTTTCGCATAAAGATATTTCGAATTAGCAATGTAAACGGAGAAAAGGGGTGATCGCAATTTGATAGGAGTCACTTTTCTTTCCCTTGACGCGTTACATGAGCATTATACAAAAAGTCACAAAGATCTGTCTGTCATGATTTAGCTGCAAGTCAAAGACTCGTGACAATTTCAAAGTCCGTTAAGTGGCTTGAGATTAATCGTCACATGCTTGACAAAATTTTATCAATCGATTTGATAGCAGACTCCTTTGGGGAGGCAACCATCACATCCACACTGGTCGGGGTACCTAACCTAGGCAGTGGACTGTATATAAATTGCTGGAGGTAGATACCCCTGGAAAAACGTATGCCGAGAGGATCAAAATCAAAATCAAAATCAAAATACTCTTTATTCAATTTAGGCCCTGAGAAGGCACTTATGAACGTCAAAACTACCACCGGTTCGGAAAACAACCCAGTCATCGAGAAGAACCGGCAAGAAACTCGATCTGGTTTATCTTTTCATAGTAACTAACATATATATTTTTTTATTAACACACCAATAGACACATAAAGCTACATTCGTTTTTAGTGGTTGCACAGAGAGAGGCGTCACTTCCAGGATTTTCTT
>AP028454.1:8313355-8508355 GCA_036509395.1 Antheraea yamamai
TGAATGGAAAATAATGCCACGGACCATGAATTCTGAGATGCCACAAAAATTCCATGGAAGGTTCTAACAAGATGGCCACCATCTTGTTAGTTCTTTGAAATTATATCAAAAAACTTGTAATATCGATACTCACTTGACAATGGCAGTAATAGTCTACTAGAAGACTGGTTGCCAAAATTGAATAGAAGAAGAACTTGAAATACTATTAACTACTCGACAATGGCATTCATTGAAATTATAACAAGAAACTTGTAATATCGATAATCACTTGACAATGGCGGTAATAGTCTACTAGAAGACTGGTTGCCGAAAATGGAATAGAAGAAGAACTTGTAATACTATTAACTACTCGACAATGGCAGTAATAATCTAAAAGATTGGTTGCCAAAAATAAAGTTAAAAAAAAAAACGTGAAAATTAAAAAATATGTCAAATATAGTATCGTCCCACAGAATATAATCATTTTTATAGATACATTATTATTAATTTTGTAATAAAATACGATTAATGAATATGATTTCAAAATAATAATTTTGACAACCTCGTGTCCAATAAGCGTAGTTTCGGTAAAAGCAGTTATTGAAAAGGAGGTCTCAAAACGCGTCCCAAGCAGAGATATGCACTCTTAAGCTCTTTGTCAAAATAAAATTGGCCAAGTGCCTTAAGCTCTCGCGCAACACATCACAAGACATCTTTCATATAGAGCGATCATCTATTTTAAGGAGTTTAAACAGAGAGTTAAAGAGACTTTAAATTAGACAACAGAGAGATTTTTTAAAACTTCTTTTTATTTTTCTAAGTAAAACTTCTTAAGACGCGACTAGGAGGTACCTGTACGACAATGCAACGGAAGTCCGTTACGGCAATATGGCGGCACGTTTCTGTACCATCCGGTTTTTAAATATTTTTGATTTTGTCAATAAGTAGTTTATAAACAAATCAATCAAAAAACTTTTTTAATAAATAATTTTAAATTGAATAATAATAAAAATCATACAATAGAATGAATTGTGTATATATGGGCGCGCGACCGTGCTGCCATCTGGTTTTGATGTACGTAATTAACAAATTAAATCAAAGCTTCATTATCTGTATTGCCATCTATCAGCTACTGTTATAGCGCCAAAGAAGTTTTACTTCAATCGCGTGTGACGGTTACACGCACACATTTTTTTATTGTAGCACGACAAATTGACTGCGCTATAACTGATGGTAATAACAATCCCAAAACAATGGCAACCACCGAGAGACAAACTATCCATCGCCGGTCGCCGCTGTCATGCCGGCCTGCATTTTATTTTTGAATAATAGAATCAACAGAAGACCGCGTATAGTATGTGATTATATTAACTAACCTGGCGTCTGGCTTCTCGGAAGGAGTACTAACTTGCACTCTTAGTAAGGGTGGATCTATAGCTAGCTGCTAAACAACAAAAAAGAAAAATCGCTTGACAAACGGAAAAAAACGCTTATTTATACACTAGCTGTTCCCGCGACTTCGTTCGCGTGGAATAATTACTTTGCGCTAACGCTAACACGCAGCGAAAGCTTTCAAAAGGAACAAAACCCCGATTTTGAAACATTCTTCATTGGTGCTTCGCTTCTATTGGTCTTAGCGTTCTGATATTTATTTATTTATTTTATTTATTTATTTATTAGGAAAACTAACAGCTATAATATACAATACATAGTTATTAGAATAGAAAACATCAAGCCATTTATAAGTCTTCGCCGATATAAAACAGAATACAATCACTTGCATTATATGGTATTAGGTAAACATTATAATAAAAGAAGATATTCAAGAATATTAACAGTCTATTACTATTTGCAATCGCCATCATTAAATAACGTCCTTGTTAAAAGCGTTATCGCCTTATTTACGGTAGTATTAAATAGGTCAAAATCACCTATCTCGCTCATGGTGTTGAAGGAGTGACCAGCTCGCCATAAATATGAATTCTGCCGGTAATTTGTGGAAACAGTGGACAGCGATAGAGGGGGGTTTGTACGTAGACGTTTGGTCGGAACATTAATAAATAATTTCGTTAGAAGTTCGGGACAATCTACAATATTAGTAGTAATTTTGAGCAGGTATGATATATAGCCTATAGCCGTCCTCGACAAATTAGCAATCTAACAATGAAAAAAAAATTCAAATCAGACCCGTAGTTTCTGAGATTAGCACGTTCAACCAAACAAACAAACCCTCCCGGTGTTATTACGAAAAAGCTAAATACGTATTGAACCCTGGCCTTAAAAAGGTCTCATATTAAACGCACCGTGGTCGCTAAATGTTCGCCATCTTGCCCTTTTGTCTCGCTTTGGTTACGTTAGGTTAGACTTGCGAAAAAGGATAACGTGAACTTGCCTCGAGCGAGCGCGGTGCATTTATTAGTCAACTTTTTTAAACCAAGTATTTAATACGTATTTAACTTTTTTGTAATAACACGGTCCAGGTTTATAATATTAGTATAGACTAGCTGTGTCCGCGACTTCGTTCACGTGGAACCTGATGTACAAAAGAATGACTAATAAAGTCAACGTTTTTTTTTCTCGAACTGACTACGTTATTGGCCTAGCAAGGCCTTAACAGCTTCACCGGACTACTGACATCTGAACGTATTTAGTCCATTTGCTTATCTACTTTTCTCTCATACTTAAATCGCGGCGCCATTAAAGTTACAATAACTTTTGATAAAGTGGACCGATTTTAACGAAATAAACACTAAGTTACTCCCGAGGATATGCTTTATAATTTTCTTCTATAAGGTTTTATTGTGAACCCAGTACTTTAGCAGTTATGCGTGAACATACAAAAAGACAGACAGACAGACATTTCTAAAAATGATTGAAATGTATTCTATTACTTATTCCAAGACTCCTGCAACATTTTTTTTCACGAAAATCAATAAAGACACAGTAGACTTACATTCTTATTATATGTATAGAGGATATATAGATTCATAATCTTGCATTATTAGTTGTGTTTTGCGCAATATAGCTGTTATTATCTACAGATACACCAATATAACTCTGTAGAGAAAAGGAAAATTTCCTTTAAACTCGGAAAATCAAAACAAAAAACTGTTACACATAATTTTTATTTTATAAGATACACAATATGTATTCACACGGGTCTCTCAAAACACATCATTTCTATAACGTTAAATGCAACTATCATAAGTTCTTCTCAACTATAACATATCTCGTTACAAGGTAGTCACAAACTGACTTTAAGCAGAATAGCAGAAAACCTATGCAAGGTTTTAACTGGGAAAGCACTAACTTAGTATAGAATGAGGAATAACACTGGTCAGCAAGAAAAAATTGTGTGATTCCTGTCATTTTTTTTATCACGCTTTTATTAGCTTCACCTGTATGTTTGTATGTATGTTTGTTTGTAACCGACCCCTTTGAGCTCGATTTTGTCCTACTTTGAACGACCAGATTTAATTCAAACTTTGCACACCTGTCAAAGGTCGATGACAATGCAATAATCCGAAAAAAAAAATTTTTAACTAAAAAATGAAAAATAAATAATAGTTTAAAAAAACTAAAAAAACACACTTTCATATAAAATCCAACTAAAAAACAGAAAATAAAATTTAATAAATTTGGATTAAGAATAGTGTAAATTAGAAATAAATGTATATTTTTGTAAAAAGTGACAAAAAAAATGATAAAAATACTGATATCTGGAGGTGCTGATATTAACAGTGACGCATCGCATGTTTTATATGAAAGCGTGTTTTTTAGTTTTTTTAAACTATTATTTATTTCTATCTCAAAATGACGCAATTTTTTTAAATACAACGGGAGAGCGTTGTCAACGTTGGTGGGACTCACATATGATGGCAGACTACTGCTGTAGTTTGCACTGAGACCTACCTAAAGTCGTTTATTCAAAGAATTCTTATAGAAGAACCTTTAATAGTGTTAGATACAAATGGTGTTAACATATATACAGTGAAACTTGGTTAAATGGGACCTGGATAAATGAGAAACCTCTATTATTGAGAGTTGCAATGAGGTCCCGGTACTTTTTCATTGAATTATCTCTATTAATGGGACTTTTCGAACGTGGTTAAACGAGATCTGATTTCTAGGATTTATTCGATGTTTACCTTTATAATTTGGACTCTGTAACTTGTAACTCAGTTCCCTCTATAAATGAGACAAATTAATTGGGTTGGGACAGGTTTTGACACTTTTGTTTACAAACATTAGAATGTCTTTCGCACACGCTTTGTTTGTCAGTACATACTATCTCAGGTTTTGACCTAAAAACAAGGGCGTAAAAGTGTACAAAATGCCCAAACGTAAATATAAAACGTTATCAGTATCTGAAAAATTAAAACTTCTATCAGATTATGATTGTGGAAAGTCGCGTGATGAACTGTGTAGGGAGCATAGCATAAATGGAATAGCCGTACATTTCGACCTCTATAATCGGGAGCCTCTGTAAATGAGACAACTATAATTTTAAACCTGCCTAATTGGGAAAACAGGATTAATGGAAACCCTCAATAAATTGTACAACATTCTTGGTCCCTTGAGATCCCAATTAACCAGGTTCCACTGTATATTTTTTTTATTAAAATAATAAGACCGTATATTTCAGAAAGTAAGGATGCTAGCAAACCCTCAATCTTTGTGAAGTTATACTTCTTTTGGCGCGTTACGGAAAAAATGATGAGAGTAAATTCTTACGATGCGCGCGCACACCGTCACGAAAAACCGACACCCTGAAGTTAGCTATAGTCAACTATTTCTATTGTTAGTGTCGTTTTTTCTACAAACGTAGAATAAGGCGAAAGATAAAAATTTTGAAAAGATTTTTATCTTGTTACGCCAAAGAAGTATAACATCTAACGCGTGTACATAAGTACACACGCACTTTTTTTTTTAATATCCAGGGTCAATCCGCCCGTATCTAATCAACATATAACTATATCTTTCCCAACATCGATATTGAGAATATGCCATCTCACTTTCACATTTCACCTAAAACAGTGCGGCGTTACAATATTACTTTACGTATGTGTGCGTTATCGTGCCATTTCTTTCGTCAAAATATTAATGTAGGTAACGTATCTACAACTTTTTAGTTATAATATAATTGCATTTAGTGAGCTAAATATATGCTAAATGTTAGGCAGCTCTAATTAAAGCAGTGGTGCTAACTCTGGTGAATGTGTTTGTGCCTTAATTTATAATAATATAGTTTTGTAGCAGTATATCATAAAAAAATTACATAAGAATAGTATATCATTATTTGGTAATTATGTTGGATGTTGCCATGTCTTTATTTATGTAATAACTGGCAATCGAACTGGTGCGTCACCTGATATTAAGTGACCACCACCATCTATAGACACTAACAACACCAGGGGAGTCGAGAGTGCGTTGCCAGCCTGTGTTTGGGGGAAGGGAGGGAGGCTAGGAGAAAGAACGAGAGGGAGTGGAGAGGGGAAGGGTGCCTCCGACGCTCTCACTGACCGAACGAAACGTAACAATGCAAGCACTGTTACTTCACGTAGGTATTTCTATGAGAGAGTGGTACTACCCCGGGCGAGCCGACCCATTCATGCTGAAACCAGTAATAGCTTCAGCGTGGCTCTACCACCTACAAATGTCTCATCTTTGCATCCATATTTTACACATTCCTATATATGGATTTGTCTCAAATTAAATTATCAAGGAACAAAAATTTATGGCCGTTTATTATTTTTTTTGGATTATGGTGAAGTACAGTCAGTAATACCCCAACATCGACATTAGGCGGGAGCAGAACAATACAGGTTTATATGTAACTAGTAACATCCCGTGACTTCGAACACGTGATCGAAGTTTTGATTTGAGTGTATATTAATTTTGTATTTCTCGTGATAACTAGGTCAAATATTAAGCACCTATTTTTTTAAATTGATTTAGAGCGAGAATCAAGTACTGAGTAGCCTCCGTGAATATTGCGATTCTTTAACCATTCATACCCGCATCGCCGTGCGTTTGTGCCGTACCGCCGTAATGATTCACCTCGGATCGCACGCCTTCACATTTCGTTCATTGAACTTAGGTGTCATGTCTTTACGTTTTTAACTGTGGTATCCATACTTTTAAAAGTTTCAGAATAAACTTTAACTAAGGTTCTCTTTGTTGTTTATTACTATTTGTTTTGATATTATTATTTTATATGTTAGATGTGACCATGAAATATGCTGTCCTTGAATGTTGCTACCCTTTAAACAGCCACCTGGTATAAAAGAATAACTGACATGGAGAAATTACGGATTTTCATACAATATTTCATCCCCGTTTTGACCACTTTAGTGATTGAATTTCCAAAAATCTAAATATCATCTCCGAGTTATGCTTAAAATTAATAACAATCATGCATACCAACCGCATACTAATTCACGTTCACATATACACACAAATCAGTAGACTACACAACATCACCAAAGTTACAAACTAATTGCACAAAATTCATCACGTTTTTGGTGAAATTCACACAGGATCACTTTGCACTTTTGGTGAATTTCATTCAGAATCACTTCACAAACACTCCCGATGTACCCCAGGCGAACCCATTAGAGACATATGGGCTGTGGACTGGGACCGTGTAGATCCCGAGGCTTGTCTTCGAGTCAGGTGGCCTTCAGCATATCATCTAGTTCGGCCAGAGACATGGTCGCTTGCCTCAACTGTTCCGCTTGTTTACGACCGCTCTCCGTTAGTGCGCTGAGACTCTGCCTTAGTGTTGCCAGCCTGGTTGAGACACGTTTCTTCTCTTCCAGTAGGAGCTCGCGGGCTCTTGGACCTGGAAAAACGAGAATATGCATTACTACGTTTTTTTTAATCCTTTATAAGTTTGCATGTTCGTATGGTTTTTTGTGACCAGCCTCAGCCCCAGCTTTTAGGGAATTCATCCTCATACATTGGAACCGTTCCGGTTCCAGAGGGATTTCTTCCCGCGAACGCTCTGATTGTGGAATGAGCTTTCTGCTGAGGTCTTTCCTGGCGACTATGGTATGGAGTTCTTCAAAGGAAAAATAAATAGTTTATTTGAGTGTCGGCAAAGCGTATGTTACACCTCTGATGTTACATGTGTCCATGAGCTTCGGTGACTGCTTAACATCAGGCGGCTCGCATGCTTGTTTGCTACCATCATAGTATATAGAAAAAGCCTTAAGTTGAAAATATGTTCCCAAGCACCTATAGTTATGCTGGTCTAGTAGTGTGATGAATATCAATCTACCAATAAAATGTCCGCAGGGTCGAACTCCGGCATGTAGTAACGAATTTTATTAATTAATTGGTAACAGTATCGGCTGACGGTGAAGGAAAACATCGCGAGGAAACCTGAACCCAAGAAATGTTCTTACCATCGTGTGTGGGAACAAGATAGAACTGTGGATTTCTCAAAGTTTGAAACCGTCACTACATTGTGGGCTGGTGTTGTGATAAAGCCCATACTTTCGTTCGGGAAGAGGCCTATGGCCCTGTAGTGGGTCTCTTGGAGTCTGATGATGCTGATGAAGCACCTATAGATGTGTTCCACTAGCTGCATTTGAAAGCCTGTTTCCTCTAGATTTAGCGTGTATAGCTTCTTGGACCACATAACATTAACATTAACATCATGTTGGACCGTTGCCAAACGCCAAAATCTTTATAACACTATCTCAAGCGATTTTAAGTGATAATGTGGTCTCAGATAACTCAATGAACCTAGAGGAAGTCTCTCACTCAAGTGCAGCTGTTTGAACACACCAACGGATGCTTGGTGTCGGATTTTGAACCTGATGATGGTAGCTAGTCAGACGCGACAAAAAAAGCCCTACTATTGTATGCGAGTGAATAACACAAAATATCACCCATATTACCAAAGAGAGAGAGAGGGCGAGAGATCAAATAATTATAAAATTAGAGTTTCTAATTGTATGTTATGTACACATCGGCATGCTACCATCTCATTTCGGGGTAGTTTTCAGTTCGCTACTACCAGACGCTGGTATACCAACGTCGCAACGACGCTAACAACCTATGCGCAATCTCAATCCGTTACTTACATTTAAAATTCATTTTAAAAGTTTTTTTTTTATTTATGTTTCTAACATTAAAGATCTGATTTGTCTTTTATACATTTTTGTTATGACTACAATTTTATTGCATTTTTTATATTTTAAAAATATGTTTTATTTATTTTTATATATATTATGTAATCTATTATTTTTACATAACTTATTTTCCCTAAATATACGGTTAACAGCTAGTATAAATGAAAATTGCTTAAATTATTTTTTATAAGGTCAGCTATCTGCCATTGAAAGTCCCGTGGAAATCGGTCCAACCGTTTTGAAGATAGCATTGCGGACGAAGCCGCGGTTAACAGCTAGTCTAATTTAAAGTAGCCTAAGTAACCCGCTGTAATTTTTTCTATCTGCCAGTGAAATTCCCTTCAAAATCGGTCCAGCCGTTTCGGAGATTACCCGGAACAAACAGACAGACATACCGACAAAAATTTTAAAAATTGCATTTTTGTTATAAGAAGCGTGTATACTTTCATACCCAATGAGTCAAAAATTTTTATTTTAATATTACATACAGACACTTCATTTTTATTATATATATAGATACCAGTTTTTTATTGATATTTTATTTATTATGTACCGTGACTTCCACTGGGTTCGAGCGGAAAATCAGCGCTGAGTGTTTTTTATGACACTTTAGCATATGCTGAGTTAGACACCTTTTCATAATGCTACGAGATGTGCAGATTTTTATCCACTTTTGTATACTCTGTATCATAAATGCACTATGAATAAACGATATATTTCTTTCTCGACAGACTGCACCATAACAATCAATAAAAAAGTTACACATACCTAACAACGGTATGTAGTCACCGGCACGTTCAGACCTGATATCCAGCGTGAACCAGTCGTCCAGGTCCTCAGAATCAGACGAAGGTATCTCCTGTCGACAATACAAAATGCACATCTGTAGTATCACCATCGATTACATATATTCCCCCCTCTGGATCCAAATGGATGCCCATTTGCTGTGTCACGACATAACTGGCAAATTGAAATATATTGACGAAGAGTCATTTACTTCCTTCAGATGTTCAGAATGTCGCTTAAAATTACCTTGAACAAGTGAGCATTATTTATGAATGAAGAGTACACAATTGATTGCCATAAAATTAAATCGAGCATAGAAGTGAGCCGAGCATAGAACTGTGCCGAGCATAGAACTGTGCCGAGCATAGAACTGTGCCGAGCATAGAACTGTGCCGAGCATAAAGGTAAATCAAGCAAAAGGGTGAACAGAGGTTAGAAAATGATCATACATCTGCGCAATTGCTGAGTACTCCTCGTTTTCTCTAGCGTCAGTATTTTTGTTATAGGTGTTGCTGTCCTGCCAGCATGCAAGCTTTATAGATCGGTTGATCATGCAACCACGATACGTCATAGCGTATCTCCGTAAAATTGAATTCAGTATACAGGTGAGCAGAGTTTAAAAAAGTTATCATGATATTTGCGGAAATGCTGAGCACTTTTCATTTCCTGTACTGTCAGTATTTTTATTATAAGTGTTGCTGTCATGCCAGCCTGCAAGCTTTATACATCGATCACGGAACTGCGACATGCTACCCACGCTTGCTGGTGTATGGCGATAGTAGACCAGTCATAATGGCAGTCACATTATTAGTAATAAGGTGACAATATATATAAACATGAACTGCAGTATGTATGTATGTATGTGGCTTTTTATAAGTAAAACTTGTTTACGCACGCTTGACTTGGAGAGTAAGTTGGTGAATGCGTGACGAGAGCGTTACGGAAACGTGTGATCGGGCGAGGCGAACGGAACGTTGAGAGGGAGATTAGTGAAGTAGAAGTTAGTGAAGATAGAGAGAAAGAGAGCAAAGTTTTATATTATCAATAAAAACCCATAATAATTTCAAATATTAGTAGAAAAATAATATATGTATGTATGTATATACATGTATACTTAGTCTGGCCATAAATATTGTTACGATTAAAATAAACAAAACATTACATTTGAATTTGGAATCTGTCATTTTTATATGATTATTCATTGAGTTCTCTCATTTTGGCGCCAATACATTGTAAAATATTTTGTAGTGGTAGCGTGTAGTAGGTAGCGAAGCCCTTTAACAACACCATGTTCAATAACCAAGAATGGTTCTTCCAGCAAGACTCGACGCCGGGTCATAAAGCTCGGTCTACGCAGTCTTGGTTGGAAACGAAAGTTTCGGACTTCATCAGAGCTGAAGACTGGCCGTCGTCTAGTCCCGATCTTAATCCGCTGGATTATGATTTATGGTCAGTTTTAGAGAGTACGGCTTGCTCTAAACGCCATGATAATTTGGAGTCCCTAAAACAATCCGTACGATTGGCAGTGAAGAATTTTCCCAAAGAAAGAGTGCATGCTTCTATTGATAACTGGCCTCAACGCTTAAAGGACTATATTGCAGCGAATGGAGATCACTTCGAATAAGCTTTTTATATTTTTTTTTATTTTTTTTATATTAATGTATTAAGCTAACACACTGTAAAAGTAATAAATGTTATTTGCAATAGAATTTTTTTTTTTCTTTGTTTCAGTATTTATGGCAAGACTAGATATATTATACATACATATAGATAGAGCCAAAACAAGGTTTACTTCAGTCGTGTGGTCTAAAGCACACTCGTGTTTTTTATTGTGCTTATAATGAATTGGCAGGATAAAGTTTAGGTGAAATTTAGTGTTTGGGAAATTCATAAGAGAGAGTCAGAATTTTATGTTAAAAAATTGCCTTAAAAAAAGTGAGTGAGACAGAAGACAGTAGAGCGATCTTCAAGAATATTGAAAGAACTGACGGTTCAGTAGACATTTTATTTCATTGCATGCTATTTTTAAGCTATTGCATAGCTTCTATCGCGGGCCTTGAGCGTGGGGACCGAATCCAGAAATTCCGTAACGAAAAAAACCTAACACACCCCATTCCGACCGGCACAGCGGTGATACTTTTTAGTTTTTCCATCTATCGATAAATACCAGAACTTTTAATGACTTTTTGAAATATCACGCTTGTCCCTTTAGTTCAGCAACCCGCCTTGAGGTGGCATTGGTTGTATTGGAAAACTACCGTAATCAGCTGTTTGTGAGTAAGTATATAGGTGTATAGGTATTTATCATCTATGTACAACAGTGAATATCTGTACTCGTATAATTTGTGTACAAAGTGTTTTAAATATGAATAAACAAAGTGCATTTATTAATGAAGAAAGTCACGAAAAAATAGTGAAAGAAAATGAGTTAGTACTCTGTATACATTAATTTTATTATTATTATCACAAATGCAGTATTATTTTTTGAAATAAAAAGAAAAAAAATAATTAATTTTTTTAATTATTATTTTATTTTTTTAAATACTGCATTAATAAAATAAATAAATAATTATAATTGCATAAGTTGATAAAAAATACTATGCAATAGCTTTACCGCGGCAGTCTCCGAGTGCCACACGTCTTTTTTTTTGTAGGAACTTTTATTCCACCAAACATATCAGCCCCATTGTTCCCCAATTTTTCTAGCTCCATCAGGAGAGTCGCTGATGAGGTATCATTAGCAAGTCGTACAGAATCTTAGTTTCACCCGAATATGGTTCAGCCAAAGATGCTGTGACAAATACCTATGTTCTTGTATACGTCTATGTAAATGAAAGATCTGGTCATATTAGTTAGTACACCAGTCCAAAGTCAGGGCCGAGCGGTATTTTTTTTTTTTTTATATCATAGGAGGCAAACGAACAGGTGGGTCACCTGATGTAAGTGATCACCACCGTCCATAGACGCAACACCAGGGGAGTCGCAAGTGCGTTGCCAGCCTGTGTAGGGGGGGGGGGGGGGGTGAGGATGGGAAGAGGAAAGTGGAAGGCGAGGGGAGGTGGGTCTCCGGCGCTCTCACTGACCGAACGAAACGCAACAATGCAAGCACTGTTACTTCACGTCGGTTTTCTGTGAGAGGGTGGTACTACCCCGGGCGAGCCGACTCATTTATGCTGAATCCAGTAATAGTTTCAGCGTGGCTCTACCACCTACCATATTACCTTATTGTACAATTAATATTCGATTTATTGAAGTAAAACTTGTTTACGCACGCTTGACTCGGGGAGTAAGCCGGTGAACGAGTCACGAGAGCGTTACGGAAATGTGTGATCGGACGAGGCGAACGGAAGTTGAGAGGGAGATATAAGTTAGTGAAGATAACAAGAGAGTTACGTTTCGTGTCATCAAGCGAAACTCATTATACATTTAATTATTTATAGGAAATTAATATATGTGTATACAGGCTGAATGTTTAGACAGTAGTAATATTTATAAAGGACACTCTGCACTCGATTCTCGTCCTAAATCAATTTAAAAAAAAACTGCTTAATATTTGACCTAATTATCTAGAATAATACAAAAATT
Organism: Antheraea yamamai; assembly: GCA_036509395.1. Classification (NCBI taxonomy): domain Eukaryota; kingdom Metazoa; phylum Arthropoda; class Insecta; order Lepidoptera; family Saturniidae; genus Antheraea; species Antheraea yamamai. The sequence continues at coordinate 8,325,847 of AP028454.1, forward strand.
ATACACAATCCTCTACGCGTCTATGTTAAAGCGCAGTGTCAATGACCGTCTGGTGATTACACTTTCACTTGAAAGTGAACGTGAGAACGTCAGGAACGAAACAAAAGGGTTGACTGTCCGTTTTATTAACGAAAGTTATTAACTCCGGGTCACCCATTGTAGCTTTAGGCAGGTCATTGCACTTAGGTTTATTACGATTGTGTTTATACTATTGAAAGTCTCAGAACAAACTTTAACTCAGGTTTTCTTGGTTGTTTATTAACATTTATTTTGATATTATTATTTTATATGTTAAAAGTGTAAAAGTATTACATCCTAATTCCAGAATACTGCGAAAGTTTAACGTTTCACCTGCTATAAGCATATTTCTTCTGTACGTGTGCATGTCACTGAACTCCTAAACGGCTGGACCGATTTTGATGAAATTTTGTGTGCGTGTTCCAATGGATCCGAGAATGGTTTAGATTCACAATTGGACCCTGTAGGTGGCGTTGCAGTTGGCTTTTAGGATTATTTTAAACTATCGAAGCAGGACAACGTTCGCCCGGCCCGCTAGTATATATATATATATATATATATTACTATACGGAGATAAAAAAGTTTTACTTCAGTCGTGTGGTCTAAAGAACACTCGTTTATTTCTAAACTTACATCATATAAGCTCCCGTCTTCAGTGTGGCTGTCCGCGTCGCTCGGCACCTCCTCATCCATCCGCTCTGGTCTCATGATGCGCTGCTTCCGAGACCCCTCCTCCATTTCCGATTCCTCGGCGAACTCCTGGAAATCGAAAGATTTTTGTGAGATCTCGGGCTTTTATGTCTTTGGGCTTTATTAAGTAACAAACACCTATTTTTGTAATTGATTTAGAACGAGAATCGAGTGCAGAGTGGCCGCCATAAATATTGCTACTGTCTAAACATTCACCTGGTATACTTTACAGAAGTATTACAAAAAACAAAGATCGAAATCGAGTACTTTTTTAGTGATGCGCCCTCAACTGCAGATCCTTGTCTCTCAAAAGACAGAATAATTATTACAGGAGGGAGTTATAGGCGGGATCTTGGAATGTCATGTAGTGGATTTTATATTCTATTCATACTCTTGTATCATTTAGCTCCATATTTTGAACAACAAGAGGGTCACCATCTTGTTAGAACATTGAAATGATCGCAAGACACAAGGTACAAATAACGGCGACCATTGAGAAATCCAAAATCAATCACCAGTAAAACTAATAAAGTGACAGTATGACGTGAAACAGTCGAAGGTGGCTCACAATTACGATTACCCACCTCTTCATCCAGTTCGAAGTCCTCATCTTCTTCAAGGAACTCCTCTTCGTCGATGATCTCTTCGTTCTCTTCAGTCTCCCCGTTATTTAGATAATCCACTTTCCCCACCGGTTTCGTAGTTTCCGATTTTACTTCCGTCTTCGGAGTCTCCAATTTTACCACCGGCTTCGATGCCTCGAACTTCACTGTCGGCTTCACAGTTTCCGACTTTACTTCCGGCTTCAAAGACTCCACCTTTATTGCCGGCTTTAAATATTGTTTTTTGTCGTTTTCCACCTTCGCTCCGGTTTCTCTGAGTGGCATTACTTTCACTAGAAATAGAAATAATCAACGAAATCTATATTACACGGGTATTTCGCTGTTATATTTCAAAACTCTTTTGGACCTAGTTTTATGGAAATAAACTATTGAATTTATACCTGGTACATTTTAAATCATTACATAGTATAAAACAAAGTCCCCTACTGCGTCTGTCTGTCTGTCTGTTCGCGATAAACTCAAAGACTACTGAACGGATCTTTATGCGGTTTTCACCATTGGATAAAGTGATGCACGAGGAACGTTTTGGTATATAATTTAAATATTTCCAGGTATTTTTTTATAATCAGGGCGGGACAATAATCCAGTGTCATGATGTTTGTCCACGATGAACTCCGAAACTACTCAACCGATCTTCATGAAAGTTGGCGTTTATATATAATTTGATCCAACTTGAGAGATGGAATAATTTATATTTCGATTAATGGCCTCAATATTTTAAAATTAGAAATTAAATGATTGTGAATGTTGATTATTGTTATTAATTATATGTTTCACCGGTCTCCGAACAGATGGCGTTTTAAATTAGTTTCTTGAGAGAGTAGGACCGAGTGTTATAGATATCTATCTCATAGATGGCGCTACGTTTTAATTTTGAAAATAGTTATTATAATTTTAATTCAACTTTGTAATAACTGAGCCACAGTTGTTATTCCTGACGTTCCCACGTTCACTTTCAAGTGAAAGTGAAATCACCCGACGGTCAATGACAGTGTGCTTTAACATAAACGCGTAGAGGATTGTGTATAATTTTTATATATTTCTAGATAATTAGCTCCAATATTAAGCACCTATTTTTTTAACTGATTTAGAACGAGAATCGAGTGCAGAGTATCGTCCATAAATATTGCTACTGTCTAAACTTTCACCTGGTAAAAGGCAAGATGTACTCGATCTACACGCACGTCTATGTGGAAGTAATTGTACGGCGAAGCTCTGCCCGGATAAATAGTCAAAGTGCCTGCAGAGTGTTAATTGGCTTCCCTGACCGACCGACCGACTATACGTTGTATATATATGTTAGTATGTATGTTGGTCGACTCACTTGGTGCATTCGATGGTTTATTGATGTGGACGATGTGTTTCACGAGGGCTTTCGTCTGGTTCACCGTATTCCTCACCATCGAGCTGGCAGTAGACTTCTTCGCCGTCACACCGAACATCTTCTTCACCGTGCTCGCTTCATCTGACGACTGAACTAATACCACATTGCAGTACTCATAATGCAAGTACGGGGCATCTACACCGGGTTTATTATTTTATTTTGCAGTGAAAACTGCTTTAGACACGTTCAGCGGTATTTTTAAGATGGTAGAGGCACGCCGAAGCTATTACTGGTTTCGGCATGAATGTGTCGGCTCGGCCGCGGTACTACCACCCGGCACACTGAAAAACCCACGTGAAGTAACAGTGCACGCATTGTTGCGTTTCGTTCGGTTAGTGAGAGCGCCGAAAGCACCCCTCCCACACCCTTCCCCCTCCCGCCCCACCTCCCCAAACACAGACTGGCAACGCACTTCCGACACCCCTGGTGATATATCCCTCCCCCAAACACAATCTGGCAACCGACTTGCGACTACCCTGCTGTTGCTAGTCTCTATGGACTGCGGTGATCACTTATCATCAGGTGACCCACAAGTTCGTTTGCCAGTTATGACATAAAAGAAAAAGATGGTGAGCACGCTAAACCTAAACTAAGGGGGATGGGCTCTCAAGTGCAGCTATCAGAACACACCAACAGGTGCCCGGCGACAGATCTTCGATTTGAAGGTGGTAGCTTGTCAGGAGGGATTAGGGAAAACCCTACCACCATGCTACGGTTTCGTCACAATGTTTTTTTTTTTATTTCACCGAAAGCTCTAACTCGAGTTACTTACACATGATGTCAAGTAAACCATCATCTATACTAATATTATAAAGAGGTAAAGTTTCTGAGTTTGTGAAGTTGTAGGGGGTAATCTCAGGAACTACTGGTCCGATTTGAATAATTCTTTCAGTGTTATATAGCTCATTCATCGAGAATGGTTATAGGCTATATATCATCACGCTAAGGCCAATAGGAGCGGAGCACAGATGAAAAATGTTTCAAAATCGAGATGTTTTTTTTCTTTTTGAGAGCTTCGGCTGCGTGTCAGCGTTAGCCCAGAGTAGTAACTATTACTACGCGGACGAACTCGCGGGCAGGAGCTAGTTGCCTATATAAAAACAAGTAGACGAGCTCGATATCAGAGAATTAAATCTATACTTAATATTACAAAGCTGGAGGGTTTGTTTGTTTGTTTGGTTGAACGCGCTAATCTCAGGAACTACTGGTCCGATTTGAAAAATTCTTTCAGTGTTAGATAGCTCATTTATCGAGGAAGGCTATATATCATCACGCTAAGACCAATAGGAGCGGAGCACCAATTAAAAATGTTTCAACTTTTTTTCCCTTTTGAGAGCTTCCGCTGCGTGTTAGCGTTCGGCCCAAAGTGACTATTCCACGCGGACGAAGACGCGGGCGGAAGCTAGTCGTAAATAAAACTCACCGCAGCGTAATTCCCACCGTCGCTCAGGTCTTCAGGAACAGCCTTCGAGGCGGGCCGGCCCTTCATCAGGACTTCCCTCGCCACTCGTATGGTTTTCACCGATGCTGCGACCTGTTCAAAACAAATATAAACTATGACTAGCTGATACCCGCGACTCTGTCTGCTTCGTACATTATCTTAAGAGAACATTTTATGTACAGCACGACACCGCTTGCCCCACTTTTGTGGTCGGCTCATCCGGGGGTAGTACCACACTCTCAGAGAAAACCGACGTCAAGTAACAGTGCTTTCATTGTTGCGTTTCGTTAGGTCAGTAAGAGCGCCGGAGGACCACCTCCCCTCCCCCCACTTTCCCAACCCCTCTCCGCCCAAACGCAGGCTGGCAACGCACTGGCGACTCCCCCGGTGTCACTAGTGTCTATGGACGGCGGTGGACACTTACCATCAGGTGACCCGCCTGTTCGTTTGCCCCCTATAATATAAAAAAAAATAATCTTCGAGACAGGAAAACACACATCTCTAAACGAAACAAAAACCATAGTTTCTCAACGCGTTCCGTCCCAAGTTACAGCCTTCAGGCAATTTGATATTTTGACAAAGAATAGATATATTATCATCGGTTTTTTTTTTTTCGAACTGTCTACGTTATTGCCATGACGATCCTCGAGGCTGACTGTTGACAGTTTCACCGGACTACATCACGTTTTATCATACAATATTACGTTACAATATAATAAATAACGAGACATAAGTGATTCGTTCGTTTTCAATAGTTTAAAAGATCTAAGGGAACAGACAGCGGAAGCGACACCATTTTATACTATGTATAGATTAGAAGAAAAGAAATATGGATCAAATAAAATAATTTCTCCTCAATAATGACCATTACAGGCCGTTTTATACAAAGGTCAACGGTCTTATTACAAAAAAAAAATTTACTAAGCAGTGCCTAAAATTTTAAACCATGTTGAACACGTATTTAGAATACTTTAATACAAAAGCGTGCCTAAGCGGTCTCATGCTAAACATCTGGTTTAAGTTTTTTTATGCAAGTAACTTTTCGTTTTTCGTTTAATTCAATCTCATCATTCGAAAACGTTCCATTATCATTCATAATTCATAATTAATAATCTATACTTAATATTACATAGAGGTAAAGTTTGTGAATTTGTGAGTTTGTGACGTTGTAGGGGGTAATCTCAGGTACTACTTACTACTGGTCCGATTTGAAAAATTCTTTCAGTGTTATATAGCTCATTTATTGAGGAAGGCTATGTATCATCAAGCTAAGCTAAAACCAATTCGTCCACAATGCTGTCTCCAAAAACGGTTAGACCGATTTTCACGGGACTTTCACCGGCAGATAGCAGACATCATAACAAGTAGTTTAGACTATTTTAATTTAGACTAGCTGTTAACCGTGGCTTCGCCTGCAGTGCTATCTCCAAAACGGTTCGACCGATTTTCACGGGACTTTCACCGGCAGATAGCAGACATCATAACAAGTAGTTTAGACTATTTTAATTTAGACTAGCTGTTAACCGTGGCTTCGCCTGCAGTGCTATCTCCAAAACGGTTAGACCGATTATCACGGGACTTTCACCGGCAGATAGCAGACATCATAACAAGTAGTTTAGACTATTTTAATTTAGACTAGCTGTTAACCGTGGCTTCGCCTACAGTGCTATCTCCAAAACGGTTCGACCGATTTTCACGGGACTTTCACCGGCAGATAGCGGACATTATAAAAAATAATTTCGGCTATTTTAATTTAGACTAGCCGTATCCGGCGCTCTCACTGGCCGAACGAAACGCAACAGTGCAAGCACTGTTACTTCACGTGGGTGTTTCTGTGTGTCGGGTGGTAGTACCGGGGGTGAGCCGACACATTCATGGTGAAACCAATAATAGCTTCAGCGTGGCTCTATCACCTTTACCACGTTATTGCGTGATAGACATATAACGACAGACATGTATCGTTTATTTTTAAATAGATACTAGCGGGCCCGGCAGACGTTGTCCCGCCCTGATTATAGAAAAATCCTGGACAAATTATATACCAAAACGTTCCACGTGAATCATTTTATCCACTGGTGAAAACCGCATAAAGATCCGTTCAGTAGTTTTTGAGTATATCGCGAACAGACAGACAGACAGACGCGGTAGGGGACTTTGTTTTATACTATTTAATGATATTCAACGTACCTCGTAAGTAAAGTCATCGTCGCTGGAGTCTTCCATTTTAATATCTTTTTTATTGCTTTTCTTCACCAATACTTTCTTCTTCATTTTATTGTCATCGTCTCCGAGCAACCTCTGAAAGAGAAAAGACAAATCTAGAGTTTTCGGTGGAATCTTGGTATGTCATGTAGTGGTTTTTATATTTTATTCATTATCTTGTGTTATTTGACTATATATTTTGTAATATTGGTGGCATTTTACGTGATGTCGTTCGGTTATTGTGCAGAAGTGAAATGGATCGGGAGTAATACCACGAGGCATGGATTCTTCGTCATCTTTAATTTATGGCCCCTAGTGTAAGCAATACACAATTCCGCCAGTGTCATGTAGATACAGAGTGTGCGCTGTCTGTGGCAGATAGTGTCATAAACGAAGGAGACCGAATAAAAAATGTAATTCGAAAACGAAGATAATTAATTTGTGTTCAGACCGAGTTATTGTATGTTTCCCACAAGCAAACTTAGATACATACATATGGATTAAGAAATAGACAATCTGATTAAAGTTTGATTTTGTTAATTTTAATAAATAATGACAAGACATGTAAAATTAAAGGGTTATTGTTCACTAAAGACACACTTAAGGTTAGTAGGACGAGGAATATAAGGAAGGAGGACATCATAATGGGAGAATCTGTTTCTCGAACACCCAAAGAATATATGATCTGGAGAACCGTTATCTAGACCGCATTCGCAGAGAGAATGGTCCCTAATCCTTAATTTAGCCAAACGTAATGGCGTACAAGTATGACATGGATTCTGACTTGCCCCAAAACTCCATGGAAAGTTCTAACAAGATGGCCACCATTTTGTTAGTGCATTGAGTTTATATCAAGAAACTTGTAATATCGATATTCACTTGACAATGGCAGTAATAGTCTACTAGAAGATTAAAATATATAAAAAAAAACGAGTGTGCTTTAGACCACACGACTGAAGGTGGTACACTTGTAGGTGGTAGAGCCACGCTGAAGCTATTACTGGTTTCAGCATGAATGTGTCGGCTCGCCCGCGATACTACCACCCGACACACAGAAACACCCACGTGAACTAACAGTGCTTACATTGTTGCGTTTCCTTCGGTCAGTGAGAGCATTAGAGGCCCACCTCCCTTCCCCCTTTCCCTACCCCTCCCCTCTCCCCCATACGCAGGCTGGCAACGCACTTGCGTCTCCCCTGGTGTTGCTAGTGTCTTTGGACGGTGGTGATCACTTAACATCAGATGACCCACCTGTTCGTTTGCCTTCTTATGACATAAAAAAAAATGTAAAATATCTTTAGCTCCATCTATAAGTTTGCGTTTATGGGAACAATATAAAAGTGTGGAGTTCTCAGAGTTTGAAATCATCAATAGGCGGTGGGCTGACGTGGTGATTATGCCCATACCTTCCTACGGGAAGAGGCCTATGACCCTACAGTGAGTCTCTTACAGGTTGATGATCATGATGAGCTAAAAGAAAACTCACCAGAAGCTCATCGGTATCATTTCCATCGTCATTCCGTTGATCCACAGCTGGGATTTCATTTTTCACTTCTCTCTCTTCGATCTTCGATTCGGGTTTCCTGTTTCGAAATGCAAAAAATTATAATCCTTACACATTATAAAACAAAGTCCTCTGCCATGTCTGTCTGTTCGCGACATAAAGTTAAGTTAGTTAAAAACCTTATTTAAATACAATATTTTATACAAATCGTTAGAACCGTTTCAGAGGTACGCGCAGTAGATTTATACCAGGTGACTGTTTAGACAGTAGCAATACTTCTGGAGGACGCTCAGCACTCGATTCTCGTTCTAAATCATAAATACAATATTTTATAGAAATCGTTAGAACCGTTTCAGAGATACGCTCAATAAATTAGTACCAGGTGACTGTTTAGACAGTAGCAATATTTCTGGAGGACACGCTGCACTCGATTCTCGTTCTAAATCAATTTAATAAAATTGGTGCTTAATATTTGACCTAATTATCTAGAGAAATACAAATGTTATACGCGTCTATGTTAAAGCGCAGTGTCAATGACCGTCGGGTGATTTCACTTTCGTTTGAAAGGGAACGTGGCAACATCAGGAAAAAAACAAAAGCGTTTATTGTCAGTTTTACTATCGAAAGTTATTAACTCCGGGTCGCCCATTGTAGCTTTTGGCACCGGTCATTGCACTTAGGTTTATTATTTTATTTACGCGTTTGTAGCTATACCTTTGAAAGTCTTAGGTTTTCTTGATTGTTTATTAGTATTTGTTTTGATATAATTATTTTATATGTTAAATGTGACCATGAAGTGTCATATTCTACAATACTGCGAGTGTCTAAACAGTCACCTGGTATATACAGTGTAAATTCTTTATTACGTATTACAAGCGACCGAGCTGTTTTCGTTATGAAGAGTTGTCGTTATACGTAAAAGAAAAAATAAATATAATAGGTAAATTATTCTAAACACATATATTCTATTAACTTTGTCTGACGCGTTTTGCTATACAAATAATTGTTTTAGATTTTTTTAAGTATTTTGTGCATGTCTTATGTTATTGACTACGTCCCGTACTGCTACGACACACCCGAGAGACAACGCCACCGAAACATTAACACTAGAGCAACTTTATTAAATACATCAATTCTTTACATAAATAAGAACTATTATACAGAATTGACGTACTAAAATAACATTAATTTGATCGATAAGATGTCGTTGATCTGCACGCACTCCTATGTGGAAGCTATCGCAAGGCGAAGCTCTGCCCGGATAAATAGTCACAGTGCCTGTTATTAGTTCTCCTGACCGACCGGCAGACTATTCGTATATTGTAACACTTGGGATGTGGTGGAATCATCTTTATAAGAGGTAGATGGTCAGAGGTTCCTTCAATAAAACAGCGGTAGACTTCAAAACTTCAGTGGACTGTATTACTTTCGCAATGTACATCATCGTATGTGACGAGACGGTGACAAAACGCATTTTGCCCGATATACATGCACAATTATGTCCTTACAATTAGTATACTATGCGTGCCTTAATTACGGCACGTTCATCCATACATTTACTTTTTACGGTATACATTTTACTTCGTATTCCAAGCGAGGGTTCAGTACAATATTATTTATTTTGATAATAACAATAATAATGGCGGTTATATTCAAATTATCTTATACTAGCGTGCCCGGCAGACGCTGTCCCGCCCTGATTATAAAAAAAAAATCTTGACAAATTATATACTAAAATCTTCCCCATGAATCACTGTATCCACTGGTGAAAACCGCATGAAAATCCGTTCAGTAGTTTTTGAGTTTATCGCGAACAGACAGACAGACAGACGCGGTGGGGGACTTTGTTTTATACTTTGTAATGATACATTAACCCTACAAATATATCGATCGTTATTTATAAAATATCACAATACATATAAAGAACATTAAATAGAGAAAAAGTAAATACATAAACATGACAGCTCATCTGTACGTAATACATAGAGAAACGTTTACATACAAAGAAATATGATAGCTCATCTGTCCGTAACAATCTTCATGGAACAATAAGGGAGACGGCTGTTTATGACCTCAGGTGATGTTTATTGGAAATTTCGTCAACTCAAATAATTAATTTTGTAAGCTAATTATAAAAACAATTACACTGTTAAATATGTTGTTGATGTCTAAATAATAAAAAAAAAAGTCTTCGTAATAGAGAATGGCTGTTGCATTACAAAGGGTGATTTAATCTATGGGTTTTGTAGTAAGCCAACTAAATTGAACTAATTGCTACGTTACAAAGAGATGTTAGTCGCGAATCCTTAAAGACCAAGTTCAAGGAGTACGGTATCTTAACTCTGCCCTCCCAATACATTCTTGACAATTTAATGTATGTCCGTAAGAACCTAGAAAAGCTAGATTTCGTAAAATACCGGCACAATCTAAATACTAGAAACTGTGACAAACTGGTTGTCCCACGTTTTAGACTTAGTAAAACCAGTAACAGTTTTTTGGGAAATAGTGTTAGATTTTACAACAAAGTCCCAAAGGATATTACCGATTTGCCGGATTGTGAATTTAAGCGGCATGTCAAGCGGGTTTTGGTGTCAAAAGGCTATTACAGAGTGGATCAATATGTGAACGATGGTGATGTCTGGAATTGACTCATCTCTGTGCATCCACTAATTTTTTTTTGTGTTTGTGAAATTTACTATTATATAGAATATATTATTATTCTAAATATTATATATATTTGTTAAAAAGATAAACCAGATCGAGTTTCTTGCCGGTTCTTCTCGATGACTGGGTTGTTTTCCGAACAGGTGGTAGTTTTGACGTTCATAAGTGCCTTCTTAGGGCTTAAATTGAATAAAGTGTTTTTGAATTTGAATTTGAATTATAAAGAATTTACAGTATATGTACACAAGAATGGTTGAAAACAAATTCGTACCTTATAAGAAATGTGTCCAATACGTCTGTCAGTTCAGTTTTCGCATCAAAACTGTTCAAAGCTTCCTCTATATTTTGCACGTCGTTCTTAGTCGTAGAAGTGATGTGTTCATGCCCTTCAGACCTTTCACAGTGGTCTAATAAACTATGGGCATCGACTCCACCAGCCGTTCCCGGCATGGAGTCATTTGAAACTGTAAAAAGTTAGTATTGCTTGGACTACACTGAATTGAATTGTATGAAGGGTTGTTTGTATTGTTTTGCGGGGTGGTAGGGTGTCTGTACCCGACTGGATCGCGACCACCGTACACCAGGTGGAACACCCGCCATAGTGGCACGTTTGGGCGTGTCGCGTTCCGGGATCAGCCGGTGTATATCCAGCAACCGGGGGGGCTGTCCCTGACTGGGACGCTTTCAGGCCGGCATGACAGCGGCGACCGGCGATGGATAGTATGTCTTTCGGCGGTCGCCATTGTTTTTGGATTGTACTGTGCTTACCATCAGGCACAGTACAGTCACTTTGCTGAGCTACAATAAAAAAAAAAAAAAAAAGGATGATAGTTCAGTTGATAAATATCAAATTAACCTATTGTAATGAAGAGTTAAGAATACTTATTTTTTTTCATATAATTTATATGTCAGTGTTAAGTTAATTTTACTATTATATTTATTAGTTCATTCATTGCCTTCGATTCTTTTATATTCGCACTACCTACGATAACTTTTATGCTTGACTAGCCTATGCCCGCGACTTCGTCCGCGTGGAACAGTTACTTTGGGCTGACGCTAACACGCAGCGGAAGCTCTCAAAAGGAAAATAAACTATTTTGAAACATTCTTCATTGGTGATCCGTCCCTATTTGTCTTAGCGTGATGATACATAGCCTATAACCTACCTCGATAAATGTGCTTTTTGCAAATCAGACCAGTAGTTCGCGTTCAACCAAACAAACAAACGAACCCTGCAGCTTTATAATATGAGTATAGATTACTACTTTTCTCTCGCACATAACTCAAGCCATCATTCAAATTACAATAACTTTTGATAGAGTGTGGTGTGGTTTTATTGTGAACCCAGAACTTTAGCAGTGATGCGTGTTCATAGTAAGAAATAGACAGACAGATAGGCATTTCTAAAAATGATTGAAATGTATTTTATTACTTATTCCTAGGCACCTGCAACAATTTTTTTCACGAAAATCGATAAAGTACAGACACGTTAGATTTACATACTTATTATATGTATAGATAGAAAATAGATATAGATACAGTTATTAAAGTTTTAAGAAACTGTGATTTGAACTTACGCAATGTGTATTTTCTTACAGTACAGAAGTTGGTCAAGAAGTGTGGTGTGTATATTTTTTCCTCTTTACATAAAATGTATTGTCATCATTACATAGTATAAAACAAAGTCCCCTACCGCGTCTGTCTGTCTGTCTGTTCGCGATAAACTTAAAAACTACCGAACAGATATCCTGCGGTTTTCGCCGGTGGATAGAGTGATTGATGAGGAACGTTTTAGTATATAATTTGTCAGGGATTTTTTCATAATCAGGGCGGGACAACGTCTGCCGGGCCCGCTAGTTTAGATAATAAAGAATAAAGACGAAATCGTGGGTATCAATAATAAAATGGTATCACAAACCTTTCCCAACATCTCCGGTTTCCACTTGAGCTGTCCAACTTTTGTCCTCCACATTCGTTTGCTGTTCCACAGAGTCGTCAAGGCTCGGTGTCTCGTCGTCATCCTGACTCATCTGACTATTCTCGCAGCCGCTCGTGACGCTTGGGTCCAGGGTCTCTTGTTCAGTCTAAAATAAATATTAATTTAAGTAATATCAACTCTTTCGAAGCTAAATGGTTTTTTATTTGTCGACTAAAAACGGTTATAGAGTTAATCTATATGCCGTAGAAGTGGGAGCGAGAGGTATACCAGCAAAATCTCTCTATAGCCTGCTCAAAGACCTCGGTCTATCCAGAACTGCAGTCAGTTCTATACTAGAATGAGCCTCTAAAGCTGCATTAGCAGGTTCCTACCAGATTTAAGTGCACCAGGGTAGTTAAGGTGAGTGTTACTGTACATTCAAAAGGGGCCCCTTAAACCTATACCCATGTCACAAGTCTCGGGAACTACTCGGATCTTCTCTCGTTGCCACGCGATGGACCCGGCATCCGCACGGTGAATCCATGGTATGCTAAGTAGTACGTCTCTCTATGTTATGTCATACCATGTGTACTGAAGTGGTACCAGTGCAGTTTCCGGAACACACCTATAGGTGATTTGTAACAGATTTTCATCATGAGGTTGGTAGCTAGCAGGTGTCAGGAAAGACCCACTTATGAAGGTTTCCCTTCACTAAAAGATTTAATTCTTTCGCATGATTTGTGCTTACACACGCACTTTTTCTTTCTTATAACTTATAGGTTATAGCATTTCACCACAATCTCACATGATAGCAAAAGACAATATGGTCCAAGACGGTAAGCACAACAAACCCAGAGGTACTGGCTCTCAAAGACAAGTTGAGAGTGTACTTCATTACATAGTATAAAACAAAGTCTCCCACCGGGTCTGTCTGTCTGTCTGTTCACGATAAACTCAAAATCTACTGAACGGATTTTCATGCGATTTTCACCAGTGAATAAAGTGATTCATGAGGAAGGTTTTGGTATATAATTTGTCAAGGATTTGTTGATAGTCAGGGCGGGGCAGCATCTGCGCTAGTTTGATCCTAATTGATTAAATAAATATCAGTGAAAGCAAAGCTTAAGTGAAAAAAGGCATCATAAGCGCCTCGGCAGTGCCTTGTTAAAACTTGGCTAGCTAGCTTCTTTTTAACGGCTGCCCTGTCAATATGGCCAGTATCTAAGTAACATATAACGATTACATTTTATCTAAGGCAGTTTATGTATGTGTGCATTTTTGTACCATTTCTATTGTCAAAATATCATGTAAGGAAGACCGTAAGGAAGGAAGAGAGTGGTTTAGAAGACCAGTTTACTGACCACTGAACTAATCCATCAATCATCTCTTCATTAACTGTGAATTCATACTTACTCCTGGATTATAATCATCATCAGTGAGGATTCCCTCGCTCAGCCATTCCTCTTGACCTTCACCCATCTCATCCTCTTCTTCGGCTTCTAAGTGTTCCTCTTTTATTGGCTTCTCTTCCTGGAAGCATTTCATATGTTGGTCAATGTTGAGTTTGACAACATTACATCCTTGGATTTGTTCCATTAGTCATGGTTCTCTCTTAGTAGACAATACTGTATATACACTGGGGGTGTTTTACAGTCCTAGTCAATATTTCTGGCCGCTCTGATAGTAAGCATGACCTCGGGCTTGTGTGTAATAAAGTCAAGAATTTAATACAAAACAATATTAAAATATTATTATGGGGTTATAAGATTTGTATTCTACGCATCTAAGTTCAGAGAGGTAAAAAAGTTTGGAAAGTACTGTACATCACATTTGACTAAGCCTAGTCGTCTAACTAACCCATTCCCTTTGCAACAATCGGAATAACATTTTTTGATACATACGTATTACCATTAGATATTTAGTTAACTAATGAACAATGAGAGGAAGTTTTTCAACATAAAATCCATTAAGGGTAATATAAGAATAAGTGTTTGTTCGAGGTATCTAACAATTTTCTAATTTTCATCTTGGGTTGTATAATATTTTACTCACAAATTTTTAGTAAAAAATATGAAAGGGGGGGGATTTTTAGCCCCCATATATAGATACCAATTTCTGCAATTACTGCAATGCAACTGAAGTCCGTTAGGGCACTATGGCGTCATGTTTCTGTGCCATCCGGTTAGATAATAATTAAACATAACCAAAACTTCTATTAAATCATAATTAATTTAATTTGTTACTATCATAATAATATGTTCGTACTTTTCTATATTTAATTTACTTTATAACAAATAGTTGGTAATAATATTTTCTGTGTTATTTAAGTTCCGGATTACCTGATAGATGGCACGACCAATAATGAAGCTTTAATTTAATTTGTTACTTACTTACATTGAAACCAGATGGCAGCACGGTCGCGCGCCTATATAATCATTCATAATTCTATTGTATAATTTTTATTGTTATTCTATTTAATATATTTTATTAATTTTTTTTTTCAAATATTTCTATTGATTTGTTTATAAGATATTTATTGACAAAACCAAAATGTTCAAAAAGTTTTACTTCAATCACGTGTGACTGTTATATGCACTCATTTTTTATCTATATATATATTAGAGATTCCCACCTATATATTGACTCATCACTATATCTCTGGAACCATAAGGCGTAGCGACTTGAAATATGGTAGGAATATTCCTTTGAGAGAGGTAGCTAAAAAAAAATTTTAGAAATTCATAAAAGGGGGTTGGGGGGGAAATAGGGTGGGAAAATATAAGTTTTATATAATTTATATATATATATTCAATCATTTCTTAGAGTTCTTGTCATTTTATAGCCTCTTTATTATAGTAGTAAGTATTGTCACATAAAATAGTGTAAATAATATTTAGTACAAGATTTATAAATATCAAGATATAACAATTATTATTTTTATTAGTTAGTATTAATTATTAGTTTCTCTTATATATATATATACTAGCGGACCGGGCGGACGTTGTCCTGCCTTGAAAACAAAAAAAATCCTAAAAGTCGATCGCAGCGCCACCTGCCGGGTCCAATTGTGAATCTAAACCATTCTCGAATCTCCACGAACACACACAAAAAATTTCATCAAAATCGGTCCAGTCGTTTAGGAGGAGTTCAGTCACATACACACGCACACAAGAAATATATATATTAAGATATATATAAATAATAATCAGAATACAGTTCTTTTGAGGCTCAACCACATTAAAACTGCTGAAAGTTTCGGCATAGAACTGACGCCACTTTGATGAGGAATTTTTCAGATGGGTCTACGCTATTGACCTAGGAAGGTCTTAATAGCTTCATCGGACTACACAAAGTCGAAATTGATCAATTAAAGAAGTATGTTCACAAATGTAATACAAATATTCCATAAATAAAAATATTTCATATAAAAAAAATATATATTCCATAACAATTCTTCATCGAAGGAGGCGCTTCTCGTAAAATACGAATTCATATTTACCTGTATTTTGCTGATTTTAGTTGGAGGCTCATCTATATCAGTATCGGTTTCAGACATTTTATCTAAATATTTATGGCTTACTTCACAAATAACTTCTACAATTACGGCCAAAATAAAAATTATACTTTTCCAACCTAAGACCCAAACGTCAAACGTAAATAAAGTCCACAGATCATAACTAGATAAGAACACAGCTATTAGTCGTACAAGTAGATAAGAACGTCTTGTTTCGGCTTCATTGTATAAATAATAAATGAGGTACAATACATTCTTATAAATTTTTAAATGACGCATTACGCGATAATCTTCAAATAGAACAAAATTAATTTGTCCAGAGAATTGAAAGTTATAGATCACACCAAAAACAATAATTTACATAAGTTAATTAGTTTTGGCATCGAAAAATTTTAGACATTTTGTTATTTTTTTTATAATGAATGAGACCTGTTCAGATTTACTAATCCTGGTCGCAAGGATGGCAAATGGTAGTAAATTCTGATGGATTGTAACACGTGGATTTTTTCTATGAAGCACTCGTATTTATAATAAAAAAAACAGATGTTGTGTATACTTTGCGCGACGGATTTGTACCAGAGTATATGAATAAAAAAAAACAAAATCACTATAATTTACTCGTTTTCACAAACCTTTTTCTTATGTTTTGTAGTCGACGACGATTGGCGTCCACATATTTCGCTTTTAAGCTCTTAGGGTCTCCGCAAACTGACCACGTGGGTGACGCACGCTCACGGAACAAAGAAATAAGTATACAGTTCTACGTCTTTTACATTTCTAAAAACCTTCTGTTTTATCGCAGTCCTATAAATTTACTTCTAGACTGTTTCTCTCATTTATCTTGTATCTTTTATTTTGTTTTAATTGTAAATTTTACAAAATGGCACAATGGCTGACCAATATCGTTTTAAGAATAATATTGTCATCTTGCAACTTTTACTGCTTCTTGAATACTTGTAATAAGCATGTTATTGTTATGTTAACTTTTCTTTAATTTTACGATCCTTTTAACTACAAAGTTTTAACATTAAGCTTATATGTATTTCCTGATCTCAAGATTTCTCAGTAACGTTTACCCGCTGGACTGTCCAAAACCATAACAACAGTTTAAGTTCCATAAAAACGAATGGAACAGAGGCAATAATATAGGCAATAAAGTAAATTCAAAAAAAAGATTACCGCTCAATAAATAAAAACATAAGGCATAAAAAGCGGAAAATAAAAGTTTATAAATTAACAAATTAAATAAAACATAGAATATGGGCTACTAGAGATGTATTGGAAGTCGGTGCAACCGAAATTTAAATTTGTTCAGGTAGAAATGTATTACAGAGACGCGAGAGTGGACTTAAACTTTGTCTATGATATGATTTTGGTTCGCACCGACCAATACACTTAGGTAGACACATATTATATGTTTTTTTAATTTGGTTAATTTGATAAACTTTTTTTTCCGCTTTTTAGTGCTTGGGTTTTTGATTGATATTGAAGTCGGTTAATACTTTTTGAAAATTTCTTTTTTTATTTTTAGTGTACATAAATATATTTTACTAGAGGCCCGCGACCCGTTGCTTAAGTATATTAAAATATGCGCATTTTTGCGGTATGGTATGCGATATGGTTTCAATTGGTTGTACAATAAGTAACGTTTGGTACGAACGCAACCTTATCAATAATCCGCGATAGTTTCTACCACCAACTCGGCTACCATCGCTTCACACATAATACACCTTAAGTAATGTAATTACAATGCTTGCGTCATGTTGCAACACTGCAACGAACATAAGCACAATAGGCTCCTAAGAATTGAAGAGTTTTTTTAACCGACTTCAAAAAAAGGAGGAGGTTATCAATTCGTCTGTATGTTTTTTTTTTTTTTTTATGTTTGTTACCTATAACTTTGGACTGGGTGAACCGATTTTGATGATTCTTTTTTTATTTGAAAGCTGGTGCTTCCCGTGTGGTCCCATTTTAATTTGGTCAGTTCCGACAGCGGCATCCAGTGAAAACCGTATAAGTTTTAAATTTGCATTAGGTATGTACACGACAAATAGACGAATAACTCAATATCACGCTAACCGATTTCGATGATTCATTTTTTATTGGAAAGGACGTACTTCAAAGGTAATTTGATGAGAGTTTGGTTAGGTTCTGATTATGGGATCCGTGACAAAGTAAGAAAATGAAAACGTATAAGTTTTAAATTTGATTAAGTATGTACACGAAAATAGACGAATAACTCAATATCAGCTCCGATTCGATGTTCATTTTTTATTGGAAAGGAGTCTTAAGGGTAATTTGATGAGAGTTTGGTTAGGTTCTGATTATGGGTCCGTGAAAAGTAAGAAAATGAAAACGTATAAGTTTTAAATTTGCATTAAGTATGTCACGAAAATAGACGAATAACTCAATATCAGTGTTTTGGTGTTCATTTTTTATTGGAAAGGACGTCTTAAGGGTAGTTTGATGAGAGTTTGGTTAGGTTTGATTATGGGATCCGTGACAAAGTAAGAAAATTTAAGAAACGAGCCTACTCCTTTCTTAAGGCCGGCAACGCATCTGTGTTTCCTCTCGTGTGAGGTGTCCATGGGCGGCCGTGATCACTTCCATCAGGTAACCGTATGTTCGTTTGCCAAATATTATAAAAAACCTTCAATTCTTAGGAGCTATTGTGCTTATGTTGTTGCTGTGTTCCAAATGAGAAGATTGTAATTACATTACTTAAGGTGTATTATGTGTGAAGCGATGGTAGCCGAGTTGGTGGTAGAAAAAATATCGGGATTATTGATAAGGTTGCGTTCGTACAAAGTTACTTATTGTAAACAATTGAAATCATATCGATACCATACCGAAAAATGCGCATATTTTAATATACTTAAGGCGGAAGGAGTTGCGGGCACTGTAATAAAATATATTTATGTAAAAAAAATGGAAAAATAAAGTAAATTTTCAAAAAAAAGTATTAACCGACTTCAATATAATCAAAAACCATAAGGCACTAAAAAGCGGAAAATAAATAGTTTATAAATTAACAAATTAAATAAAAATATGAATATGTGTGCTCCTAGAGATATATTAGAAGTCGGTGCCAACTGAAAATCGTTCATCTAATAGGTAAAAAAGTTTAAGTTCACTCTCGCGTCTCTGTATATTTTCTCCTGGAAAAATTTGAAATTTCGGTTGGCACGATTTCCAATACACTCTAGGTAGAAATAATAGTTTTTTTATTTGGTTATTTGATAAACTATTTTTTTCCGTTTTGTGCTTTGGGTTTTTGATTGATATTGAAGTCGGTTAATTTTTTGAAAATTTATTTTTTATAATATTGGTAGCAAACGAACATACGGGTCACCTGATGGTAAGTGATCACGGCCGCCCATGGACACCTGCGACACGAGAGGAAACACAGATGCGTTGCCGGCCCTTAAGAAAGGAGTAGGCTCGTTTCTTGAAAGTTTTCTTCTTTGTCACGGATCCCATAATAGAACCTAACCAAACTCTCATCAATCCCTTGGTCGCTTCCAATAAAAAATGAACATCCAAAACGGTTGCGTGATATAGAGTTTTCGTTTTGTCGTGTATACTTATGAAATTTAAAATTTCGGTTTTGCATTTTCTTCTTTGTCACGGATCCCATAATCAGACCCTAACCAAACTCTCATCAAATACCCTGAAGTACGTCTTCCAATAAAAAAATAACATCGAAACGGTTGCGTGATATTGAGTTATTCGTCTATTTGTCGTGTACATGAAATTTAAAACTTATACGGTTTTGCACTGGATGCGTTGTCGGAACTGGACAAATTAAAATGGGACCACACGGGAAGTACAGTTTCAAATAAAAAAAGAATAATCAAAATCGGTTCACCCAGTCCAAAGTTATGAGGTAACAAACATAAAAAAAAAAAAAAAAAAAAAAAAATACAGTCGAATTGATAACCTCCTCCTTTTTTGAAGTCGGTTAACAAAACCATTACATAGTATAAAACAAAGTCCCCTACCGCGTCTATCTGTCTGTCTGTTCGCGATAAACTCAAAAACTACCGAACGGATTTTCATGCGGTTTTCACCAGTGGATAGGGTGATTCATGAGGAACGTTTTAGTGTATAATTTGTTAAGGATTTTTGCATAATCAGGGCGGGACAACGTCTGCCGGGCCCGCTAGTAAAAAATAAAACTGTATTTGTTACAGAAATCAAATAACAAATTATGTCATGTAAAATGACAATAAAAATGGCTTGACATTTAAAAACATGATCCGCCTTTTTGAGATCTGGGTTTTAAAAATCAGCCGAGGGTTTACAAGTATCATTAAAGGAAATAAAACGATTTTAAATAAAACAAGATAATATTTTATAATGACGTTTAATTAATTATAACCTCGGTTTTGCAGCATTCAAAGACAAACATTATTAAACATATATATATAATCATCTAATGTTACACTAAACACTTTCGGGCAAGGCATTTTCCAACACACGGACCAGATGAAATTCTTACCATCTTCTGAACAGTTCCAAATGACAAAAAAAAGTTTTATATTATTATGTAAATAAACAATTCCTACAAATAAAATATAACAGCCAAACGCTATATAATTTTTCACACCATAACTTGAAGGAGTTTGTATCATAGTTTTTTTTTCAATCGACTTTGACAACTAAAACATTTAGAAGTTTTGGCGGGATTTGTCATGTAGTGGATTTTATATTTAATGCATAATCTTATGTTATTTGAACCTATATAAAATATTGGTGGTATTTTAAGTAAAATAATTTGGTTATTATGCATAATTCAAGTAGATGGGAAATAATACCACAAAACATGTATTCTGAGATGCCGTAAAAACTTCATACACATTTCTGTCAAGAGGGCCACCATCTTGTTAGAACATTGAAATTATCAAGACACGTGTAATATTATTACCTACTCGATGTCAGTAATAATCTAGAAGATTGATTGCCAAAAAAAAAGAAACTATAAAGTTTTTTGTTGTTTTTCCTAAGAGCAAAGCCAAGGTATCTAAACCTTGCAGCCAACAACCAAGAAGTTTAATACTCATTTCTTTTTTTTTTATTTAGAATACAATATTTATTGGTAATGGTTAACGTCATTTAAGTCTACATTGCGACGGTTTACTAAATCAATCTATGCACATACAATTCAAAAACCTATTAATAAGCTTTTAAGAATTTTTTATCTACTTTTTTCGCATTTGAAACTATAAGATATATGATCTTTTCCTTTTTTAAGCATCATCCTTAACACTAATATACCTACTTAGGTAAGAACTTCATCTGACCCGTGCACATAAAAAAAAACTTAACTACCTATACTTAATTACAATTAGTGTCTACGCATACATCTCTTTATACAAAAAAAAAACTTCATCGCACAATCACACACTCATTGAGACAGAATTCCTAGCATTTAGTACTTTAGTAAAAAAAAACATTAAAACGAAAAAAAAACCTTAATTTTTCTATTAGTATAGCAGTTAATACTATACAACGTATTTTGTATATATATAGTATATTACATATCCAAGTACAGTCGTGGTGTATCGAAATAAATAAACAAATCAGGCGGACGATTCGTGTGACTTTAATATACTTTTGCATTCGTAATTACATATATTTAATAGTTTAAAAAAAATACCGTACTAGCGGGCACGGCGGACGTTGTCCCGCCGTGATAATAAAAAAAATCTTGAAGTTATACATATGCTATCGTCGACATTTTTGTAGGCATTATCAAGTTCTACAACTTTTCTCTAGAACTCAATCATATATCTCTCATCGTTAAGGCAGCGTTCGTAAGAAACGTTTTCGTTCGACCGTTTTTTCTCCGACTTACTTTGCAAATCCGACTACCACAAAAATAATCTCCATTTTTCGGGTTAATATATAACCTATGACACTCACAAATAAGGTGGCTTTCTATTGGTAATAGAATTTGCAAAATCGGACCAGTAGTTCCAGATATTACCATCTACAACGTCACAAACTCACAAACTTTACCTCCTTATAATATTTAGTATAGATAATGAGTGACACCTAGGTTTTTGAATAATTATTTGTAATTGAATGAATTATTCGACCAAATTTTACAGTACAACCAGAGTATCTTGAGCTTCCATTGTTCTCTTTTTCATGATTCATTTATTATTTATGAATTATTATTGTACTAAAGAAATAATATTTAATTAGTCGCATTAATGTTCCCCCAACAGTCATAAAACTATGTTCAGGGCAGTTTTAAATAAGTATGGAGTGAAGTTAGCTACATTTAGCAACTATAGTGGAACCCTGTTTAATAAATAACATCAAGAAAGCCAGTACACGTTCTTAAATGACATTCGTTACCGTTTCCCAATATTTTTGCAATAAAATAATAACCTCTCTTCATATAACCTATCATAAAATGTGATATAACCTTTTTATAAAGGAAATTTTTCTTAGTTTTTTTTTTTGCGATATCTATGGTATTTACGTTCGAATACTCATTCTAGTTTGTGCAACTTGCACCGTATTTTTTTAAAAGTCAAATCCTACACAATTTGTTTATTGATAACAGAATTTCAAAGTTAAAATTTATATTGTTTATAAGTTTAAAAAAAATCATTAACAAAATTAGAGCTAAAATATTTTGTGTAAACGGAAAAACATATTTTATTACTTAGTTACAAACTCACAAGAATTTACTTGTCACTAGAGATCACACTTAAGCTTCATTATAAATACCAGAAATTTACCTAACATTATCTATACGAAAACAAATTTTTTTTTTAATTTTAAAATTATAAAAAAAAACATTTAAGATATAAGGTTATGCCAGCCACCTTAACGTTTACGTACTGATGTTCAGCGCACAAAAGAACAAATTTTTGAAGTTATACTTCTTTTGGCGCGTTAGGGAAATATGATGAGAATAAATTTTTACGATGCGCGCGCACACCGTCACGAAAAACCGACACCATGAAGTTAGCTATAGTCAACATTTTGTTTCTTTGTATTAAAACTTTCAATGTATTAAATACCTTTTTTCTATTGTTAGTGTCGTTTTTTCTACAAACGTAGAATAAGGCGAAAGATAAAATTTTTGAAAAGTTTTTTATCTTGTTACGCCAAAGAAGTATAACTTCTAACGCGTATACATAAGTACACACACACTTTTTTTTAATAATAATTTAAAAAATGCCATTATTATGAATAAATATCTTCTATCAGCAACATTTCCTTAATCCTCTCGGAAACACCCTTTCGACATATCAATTAGTTAATTTCAACACACAAATGAATAAATGACATCCCAATTTTTAAAAACATAAGTTAAGAATATTTGAAAGGCCTGGACTGCTCAAAAACCATAAGTGTTTAAGTTGCATACAAACGAATGTAGACCTTATTATGCACAGGTCAACATAAGTTTGAAAAAATATCGGCTTTTTACAAAATTTTAAAAACTTATTAACAGGTTAGATTACGCAATGAGAAATTATAATAAAAATATATTGGATAGCTATTTAAGAACATGATCCGCCATTTTGAGATCTGGGTCTTAAAAGATCAGCTGAGGGGTTAAATTGAAAATATAATTAGTACTTTACTATGCAGATAGTATTATTTGCTTGAGTCACTCCAGTTTATCAAAGCGTAGATAACATCCAATATACAGTTTACTAAAACTCTCACTCAATAAGTTAGTGTATAGCCGTCGTTAATTTAGCAAAGTAAAAATTTCTAGCGTGGCTATTTCTATATTATACTGTATCCGAGAACTAACCATAGAATTAAATGATAAATTTTTATGATATAAATACAGTTTCTTTTTTAAGATTACGAAAATTATGCATCGTTATTATAAAAGTAGGTAATGATACAAAAGAGGTCTACTCCCACGACTCGGATTCAAGATTTGACAGCTGTCAAGCCTGACATCTATCAAACTCGATAACCGTTACATCCCACGACTGTACTACCAGATCACACAACACGCATCAGTACATTTTTGTATTTACAAAATTTGTCATATTTTTTTTTTATATAAATAATATACTTAGACCACACTATATGCATATCCGTGAAGGTTAAACGACATGCCAATTCTTTTTCGACGTTTATAAATTAAATCATAAAGAAAAAATTTTTTCATTTTAGTGAAGTACAGGGCTGAAAAGAAAACTCCCTTATTTAACCGACTTCGAAAAAGGAGGTGGTTACTACGTTCGGTTGTATTCTTTTTTTATGTATGTTAATCGATACCTCCATCAATTATGAACCGATTTTAATGATTTTTTTTTTATTTGAATTGGTTATATTCAGAGGTGGTCCCATATAAATTTGAAGAAAATATTCATTTTGAGATGTTTTCGTGTGACTTATGAAAAAAGAACTTTTTTTTAATAACCGTAGTAAAGAACAAAAAGATATTGGCATATCTCATTTAAACCTAACACATCACAACGATAAACACCCCCAAACTATACTGAATTAGGATTAGGAACGTTTCGCATTTGAGAGCATTCTGGTACATTCGAAACCTGACGATTGGTAACTTGCTTTATGGCAGTACTTATTGCCCGTAATTGCTTACTTGTCAAATAGATCACTCCGAAACATTAACTAGATGTAGGGAGTCGGTACCTCCATGATTACGTTAAAAACTGATTATTGGAAATCTACTAACTTAACTCTGGTACTTAGATAATGTACAGTTAAAAATAAGTACTTCGACGTCATGCAACGATGAGTGATGAACCATAGAGTAAAACTCTCGACATGACATTTGCGAAATTGTGTGCGCATACATAATTATTGACATTTTAAATTAAGAAGAGTAAGATTCGATACAGCTTCAGTATTTCGATGTGAACTAATCCAACTCTATTAAACACATCACTTATTTGTTTCGACTAAATAAAATTGTTGGAATTGTCTATGGGAGAGTGGAAATATTGAAATCTATATTTAGTTATGAAAATGAATGACATTAACGACACATCGATACGGAAATTCGAATTAATATTTACGTTAAAAGACATTTTGGCGGTAAGTAAATATTTGATGCTATATTTTTGTTCTCGGTGACTTTTATTCAACTTATTTTATTTAAATTTGGTGGCGTTTTAGACAACAATAATTTTAATGTAATGAATTCAGATAAAGTTGCCTAACATTGTTATTCCAATCGGCCTTCAAAAAGGACCACCAATACTTGTAGTAAGTTTGTCACTACTTTCGTGTATTTTCAAATCCATGCAATACTAAATTATATAATACTTAAATGCCTAAACAGGGTCGAATAAGACAAATTTCTGAATAAAAGCCACCAAACTACAACCTTGCGCTATCGTTTATCTGTGAGAAATGTCACACGACAGATAATAACGAAACGACAGATAATAACGAAACGACAGATAATTAAAAAACTGTTAACAATCGATATTAAAGTGATCAATCGATTTCTTATAGAAAATTCGAGAACATCGTCCTTTGTCCTTCCCATTTGTCATTATTTGGTGTCGGCCTGTATCACATTTCTGCATGAGATCTAACTTAAAATTTGACCACTACAGACTAAGGTTAACGACATATATCACTCCTTTATTCGGGCAGTTTCAAATTTATTTGGACCGCATGAATTTCACATCAATATAATTCTATTTCCCAATGTAATATTCTTTTTCACATTCCTGCGCCAAGCGAATCTATCTGGACCTACATGGGGTCTAGAGACAGCATGATTTTTTTACATCTTTCGGAATGCCCATAATCCAGCCGAGACTGTTATCGTGCGTAATTAAAACAACTAATTGTATTTCCCAATATAAAATATCTGCTCCCCTGATATTTCTGTACCAGGTCAATCTATCTGGACTTGCATGAGGTCTATTCTAAAATTTGGAAAAATTGATCCAAATCAGACTCCTTTTTACAGGAAGAGGCAAAGCTACTTGGACCGTATAATTTGTACATATTTTTGAATGCTGATGATAACCTGATACGGGACGAATTTGACGCGTATTTAAAACAAATGGCTCAATGTATAACATCTTTTTACCTAATTTTCATTAGGTAGAATTATTGTTAACGATGATTGAATCGTTGGCGTTGAAATTAAAAACAGTCCTAAGACAATAGAAAAAGGCAGAGGTATCAATTAAGATAAAATGGATAAGTCAACCTGAGACGAAATAAAACAAGAGATTTGATAGATAATAGAATCTAAACAAGGATGTGTAATGCTTTATAGCAGAATTAAGAGTAATATGGTATTAATTAACAGGACCGGACTTAGAGGTTCGTAGATATCGATGGGGGGCAAGACCCCCGTCCTTGTACAATTTTATATGCGTACCTTGATGTGTTCTAAAAAGTATTGCGTCATCGTTTTTTTCCAAAACCTAGTGGAAATTTCCTGGATTTTAATTCTCCCCTGTAGCTGTTCACTAACTCCGTCTCTATTAATTAATCACTCATAAAAAAAATCAGCAAGTCTTTATTTTATTACACATTCATAGAACATTTGTGTCGTAATATTTCATAATGACCTAAATCCAGTTTCTAATTGTTTGTATAATATGTTTCATTTGTTTATATTTCCAATTCTTATGAACCGAGAACGAAGTTCAAATTCTCACGTTCTTAAGGTTTTTGGTTTATTGTAATGATCTTCAAATTTCAAATGTACAAAATTTGAAGATCTTGCAGAATAACGTATAATATATTAATTAGGAACGGTTAAAATTGAATTTAGCTCATTTTGAAATGTAACGACACGATTACCCTGTACTAGCTTCTTCGGGCGACTTTGTCTGCGTGATTTCCGGCACTTTAAAAAATAAAAAAGTAACCTAGGCCCTTCTCCAGGTAAATAGCTACTTCTATGACAATAATTTTAATTGCGATCGATTCCGATATCTAGCCGTTTAAGAGTAACACACAGTCGGACAGTATTATTGTCGCACTAAGAAATTAGTTTATATATATATTTTTATAGCCAACTCTAGCATTTGTATTTATTTAAACATTTTAAATAACATAATGCAGGACCGGATTTGAACGCTGTAATGCTATTAACGAAAAAAATATGACCGTAAATAATCTTCGACATAGTTAGAAATTGTGTGGGCCCCTCTGTTTGGGGGGTTGGGACTTGATCCCCCGTTGTCTTCGCCTAAATCCGGCCCTGGTATTATGCTTTATTACGCGAGCTACACATTACTATTCTTTACATTGTATAAAAAGCGACTTTGGCGTGCGTATTTGTTACTAATTCCCAATCACACTGCATTACACATTGAATTACCATCTGAATTCGCTATAGAAATATCTAGTATATAAAATACGATTCGAAATCGCGTCTTTATGCCTTTAAAGTACATCAATCTTTGTGCAATCAAATTATACCTCATGTCAATTGAAAATAACAAAAAAAAAGTTAAACCAGACCCGACAATCAATAAATAATTATTATATCTACGATTATCATAGATTCTTATGTGAGATTTGTACATTGAAATACCTATAAAATCTACGATAACTCTTAGCCTATGTTATGGAGGGTATAGGCAGGGAGTATTGACTCATATTTCAATTTGAATCGTGCCCCTAAAAAAAAGGTGTAATAGTAAAAATGGCGCTAAGCGATAAAAGTATGCCTTAGAAGCATTAGATGGGGTGAAGTTTGTTCCAAACTTTCGCCATTTTAAGAAAAAACGCGGGTGGTGTTTGCCCCCAAACATACTCCTCTGTTCCGGCCCTGGTTAATGGCATTTCAGTAGATATTTCTATACCCTACAATATATATCTACCACAGCGATGTTTTTATTTTTTTTAAAACTTCAAAAAAGAGGAGGAGGTAGTCTATACTGTTCTATTTTTTCTTAATGTCTGTTACCTCCAGTACTTCGTCATTTGTAAACGGAACTGGAAAATTATTTTTTCATTGGAAAAGTTATATTTTCAAGAATGCCTAATTTAATTTTATTAACTTTGGACCTTGTATGTACCTATTGCATTGTAATTGATAAGTGACAAGTTAATGACAAGCCAAGACTAGGTAGCTATCTACCTAGCTATGATCAAAGACGTTCTAGTACATTGTCTTTTTAAGTACTATTGTTTTTTTTAAATTCTTGTTATTAATCTATAAATTCATTATTAATATCAGGGTGACCGAGCTTCGTTCGTTATTTTTATATTTATATTCTAACTAGCGGGCCGGGCGGACGTTGTCCTGCCTTATAATAAAAAAAAATCTAAAATTCAACCGCAGCGCCACCTACCGGGTCTAATTATGAATCTAAACCATTCTCGGCTCCACTGGAACACACACACAAAATTTCATCAAAACCGGTCCAGCCGTTTAGGAGGATTTCAGTGACATACACACATACAGAAGAAATTTATATATAAAGATAATGTTATATAGCGGCATCTAACAAGTTACTGAGGTACCAGTAAGTTATAAATCATTAAAGACAGTACGAGTTCCACAAAAAATTACAAGATGGCACTACATGACATGGAATAGTTATGATTTTTTTTTTTTGTAAAATCGCGTTTTTTTCAGAAAAGCGCCTATACAGATAAACTTAAAAGATCAAAATCCTATCTAAATTCAAGATTAGATCCAAATCGTTAGAGCCCTTTCCGAGATACGCGAAATAAATTTATATATACAAGAATTGGTTGTTCAAAGTAATAACATAAGAATTGGGAGCCTTGTAACATTGATAAGCTAAATATTAACATCAGTCTAAATCTGGAGTATGAAGACATTATCAGAGCTACTGTTGTCTCTCTCGCGCTCTATACTCGATCGATCGGGCAGAGCGGGATAGCAATAGATTTCTTTTAAAACGTATCCTCAAATTACCAGCCGCGTTTCCTCCTAACGTCATACGAAGTTTTGTACATTTAATATATCGTGTCAATACCCCTCACCGTTACCCTACAGTCTATCGAGAGCTTAATACACTCTGTCGGCCATCTTTGTTTACTTTTCTTTTATTAGATCCCTCTGACACGAGGTTTACAATCCGTGAATTTTTTTAAATAATGGAACATATAGATAACAAATCTAAAACCACAGGGTAAATACTGAGAAAAGAAGTATTAATTTATTTAATTTTTCTTTAAATTCACTTTTATTATCTGTGTCTTATGTCATTGGAAACGTCAATTTGACAACGTGACGTCATCGCTTAGTGAATAATAAACATCTGACAGTGTTATTAAGTTAATAGTGTTCTAGCAACAAAGTACAGCGATTCCTCAAATTAATACAAAATCAAATTTGCACATAATAAATCACTTAACATTTTTTTTAAATTGAACGATGACGTCATAAGCCGCATCATGAGTTTGATACTACATTTTCGGAAGGTATATTTGATTTCAATACATTACTATTACTTTTAAGGGTACATACAATAATGATATAAAATATAAAGTGTTCTGAACAATATTCCAAAAGTTTTTTACTGCCGAATTGTACTTTACTTCATTCACACAAAGAAATTTAGACTATCTATATTCCTAGAGAGGGTTTAAAAACTGTCCATTGCAAAAAAAAATATCTAAAATAATTGACAGCATTAAAAAAAAACTGCACAGAAAATCGCCTTCGATTAATTCAAATGAGCGGTTTTAGTAAATCATTAATAAATTCATTAACAAAAGAGACAATCATCAGTTACCCTCAATGATATTATAACTAACGAGCTGTAGACACGTTACCTACATGATATTTTGACAAAACAAATTGCACGATAACGCACACATACGTAGAGTAATATTGTAACGCCGCACTGTCTTAGATAAAATGTGGAAGTGAGATGGCATATTCTCAATATTCTCGGCGGTGAAAGAGAAACAGTTATATGTTGCTTAGATACGGTCGGATTAGCCAAGTTTTAACAAATCGCTTGGGACGTATCGACAGCTTTTTAGTTATAACATCACACCCGTGGACCAAAACTGACCAGACCGAATAAACAGCAGACGTTTCAAAATCACTTATCACACGGTATCATCGAGTACACTCAACAACGTCTCCGCGGTCGACTATCAAAAACCTAACAAAACCACCAAACATCACTATTCGAAATGTCTATTACTTCACTTAACCGACTTCGGACCAGCGGACCTGTTTTTTGTTTTTTATTATCACGAGACATGTCTGTCCCTGTCCCCCACACGCGACAGTAAGCATCGTCATATAATAGTCTCTGGTTCAACCGTAAACATCCATTTGTATGTATGTATGTATATATATATAACATTTTTTTCAATATAATTTAACTCAACAAACTGCGTAGTCTCATTGTGGTCTCTCGAATCACCTGAAATTGAAGATTATCGATTACGTTACCGCCCTTATCATTACATAGTATAAAACAAAGTCCCCTACCGCGTCTGTCTGTCTGTCTGTTCGCGATAAATTCAAAAACTACTGAATGGTTTTTCTTGCGATTTTCACCAGTAGATAAAGTGATTCATGAGGAACGTTTACTATATAATTTGTCAAGATTTTTTTATAGCGACGGCGGGACAACGTCTGGCGGGTCCGCTAGTAGACTATAATTGTTATTGAGTACAAAGTAAAGGACCAACATAACTTAAATACTAGGAACAGCAACAAAATAGTCATTCCATGCTTCAGGCTCGCTAAGTCCAAAAACAGTTTTTTAGGTAATGGTGTTAGGTTTTATAACAAAATACCCAAAACACATTACCGATTTGCCGGATAGTGTGTTCAAGAACCATGTCAAGCGGGTTTTAATATCTAAAGGCTATTATAGAGTGGATCAATATGTGAACGATTGTGACGTCTGGAAATGACGCTCCTCTCTGTGCATCCACTAATAACGAATGTAAATATTTATGTTTTGTAAAAATATATAACATGAAAAGATAAACCAGATCGAGTGTTGTTTTGCCGGTTCTTCTCGATGACTGGGTTGTTTGTCCGAACCGGTGGTAGCTTTGAACTTCATAAGCGCCTTCTCAGGGCTAAATTGAATATAGTGTATTTTGATGATAGATTTGAAGCTGTAATACCTTGGGACTTAGGTGATATTGCCATTCGAAATCAAAATACACTATATTCAACTTAGGCCCTGAGAAGGCGCTTATGAACGTCGTAGGTTCGGACAAACAACCCACTCATCGAGAAGAACCGGCAACAAACTCGATCTGATTTATCTTTTCATGTTATATATTTTTACAATAACAAACATTTACATTCGTTATTAGTGGATGCACATAGAGGAGCGTCATTTCCAGACGTCACCATCGTTCACATATTGAACCACCCTACAATAGCCTTTAGACATTAAAACCCGCTTGACATGGTTCTTGAACTCACTATCCGGCAAATCGGTAATGTGTTTTGGGGATTTTTTTATAAAACCTAACACTATTACCTAAAAAAACTGTTTTTAGACTTAATGAGCCTATGGAATTACCAAATTCTTGTTTATTACGATTGTGTTTATACTTTTGAAAGTTTTAGAACAAACTTTAAGTAAAGTTCTCTTTGTTGTTTGTTAATAATTGTTTTGGTATTATTATTTTGTATGTTAAATGTGATCATAAACTGTTATCTCTTAGAATGCTGTAAGCGGCTAACCTAACACCTGGTATATATACTGTTACGGACAGATAAGCTATTATGTCTCTATGTATAAATGTGCCTATGTAATGTAAACAAATAATGTTACGAACAGATGAGTTAATAATTCTTTATGTGTAAATATGTCTATGTAATGCGAACAGATAAACTGTCGTATTTCTTATGTACTTAGTCTTCTATGTTTAATGTGTCTTTATGTGATATTTAGAAATGTCGTTTATGTAAAAATTTGAAAATAACCGCTAAAAGGGTTATTATTATTATTTGTCTAAAATTATACGGAACCATCACTTAAAATATAATATGAATATGATGTAAGAATATGTAAATGTATGGCTGAACGTGCCGCAGCACGGCACGTATGATGTACTAGATGTAAGGACGTAATTGTAGACATAAACCCAGGCAAAATGTGTTATGTCACCAGCTCGTTACAGCAAAATGTGTTATGTCACCAACTCGTTACATATGATTTAATACCTTGTGAAGTTCAAGTTGAAGTTATAAAAGTTATTGCTGTTTCATTGAACGAAGATCCCCGAGAGCACTGAGCCCAGCGTATACATAGATTGTGATATGTGTATGGTGTTTGTTGTTGTTAACGTACCGGAGCTAGGAGCTAGTCGTATGAGCGGTCGCGCTGAAGTTGAAGTTATAAAAGTTATTGCTGTTTCATTGAACAGAGATCCCTGAGAGCACCGACCCCAACGTATATATAGATTGTGATATGTGTATGGTGTTTGTTGTTGTTAACGTACCGGAGCTAGTCGTATGAGCGGTCCCGCTGAAGTTGAAGTTATAAAAGTTATTGCTGTTTCATTGAACGAAG
The DNA here is from genome assembly GCA_036509395.1 of Antheraea yamamai. Lineage (NCBI taxonomy): Eukaryota > Metazoa > Arthropoda > Insecta > Lepidoptera > Saturniidae > Antheraea > Antheraea yamamai. The sequence continues at coordinate 8,358,277 of AP028454.1, forward strand.
ATCCCCGAGAGCACTGAGCCCATCGTATACATAGATTGTGATATGTGTATGGTGTTTGTTGTTGTTAACATACCGGAGCTAGTCGTATGAGCGGTCCCGCTGAAGTTGAAGTTATAAAAGTTATTGCTGTTTCATTGAACGAAGATCCCCGAGAGCACTGACCCCAGCGTATACATAGATTTATATGTGTTGGTGTTTGTTGTTGTCTCCGGGCTGTCGTGGCGGTCCGTGTTGAGTTTGCGAAGTCCCGGAGCACTGACTCCAGCGTATACATAGATCGTGATATGTGTATGGTGTTTGTTGTTGTTAACGTACCGGAGCTAGTCGTATGAGCGGTCGCGGTCCGGGGAGCGCGAGCGCGGGTGCAGGTGCAGCGGCGGCGGCGCGGGGTGCGTCGCGCTCGGGGAGCCCCCGCCGTAGTTGAGGAAGTCCCACACGAGAATCGTGTCGTCGTGCGACGACGAGACGATCTGGAACTCGTCGAACTGCAGCCTGAACACACGGCCCGTGTGCTCCTGTAAACGATCCCCAGTCGGGAACGGATTAGATCCACAATTAAAAAAAAAAATAATGAAAAAGTCAACAATTCGGAACAGATTTTTACTATATCATAGGGGGCAAACGAACAGGAGGGTCACCGCGACGGTAAGTGATCACCACCATCCATTGACATTAGCAACACCGGGGGAGTAGCAATACAAATACCGCTTAACGCGCCCAAAGAAGTTTTTTCACTTCAAAAACAGGTGTGCAGTTCGCACACGATAGAAATGACACCTCCAAAATGTGTTAACTATACAACATACATACACATAATAACACACTTACAACACTTGCAATGGAGCATGTCTTGGCTGGTGCAATATGCAATAAGAAAACCGTGAACGTGAGAAACACTGCACAATGTACTCTATCCCTTTCCCTCGCATGGTAAAGCCATTTTTGCGGGGTGGTAGGGTGTCTGTACCCGACTGGATCGCGACCACCGTACACCAGGGGGAAAACCCGCCATAGTGGAGTTTGGGGTGTGCGTTCCGGGAAGAGGGGTGTATACCCAGAAAAGAGGGGGGGGGGGGGGTTCCAAAGGGGGTAGGGAGGGAAGAGGGGGGGGGGGGGGGATGGAGTTTTTTTCGTTTTATTCCACCAAGACATACATACCAAAAAAAAACCATAAATGTGTATATTTATTTCTTTCTACCGAACAATATTCTTCAAATGTTATGATAACTAAGGGACTGAATACACAAACGGACGTAATAAACGACATCGATTTATATTCTATTGATGACTTATAGCTGTGCCCGCGACTACGTCCGTTTGGAACATGTAGTACAAAACAGTGACTAATAAAGTCATCTGAATGTATTATTTCTAATTACTATCTACTTTTCTCACGTACTCAATTCACGTCGCCATTAAAATTACAATAACTTTTGATAGAGTGAACCGATTTTAATGTAACTAAAACTAAACATTACTCAAAGATATACTTTATGATTTTACCATAGGTTTAATCATAAACGCAATACTTTAGCAGTAATACGTGTCCAAACAAACCGACAACAGACAGACATTTCTAAAAATTATTGAAATGTGTTTTATTACTTACTAGCGGGCCCGGCAGACGTTGTCCCGCCCTGATTATGAAAAAATCGTTGACAAATTATATACTAAAACGTTCCTCATGAATCAATCTATCCATTGGTGAAAACCGCATGAAAATCCGTTCGGAAGTTTTTGAGTTTATCGCGAACAGACAGACAGACAGAGGCGGTAGGGGACTTTGTTTTATACTATAAAAAAAGTACATTTTCGTTAGATTTACATTAATATTATATGTATACAGAAGATTATATGTATAGACTAGAGAGCACGGCAGCCGTTGTTCCGTCCTGATAGTAAAAATCCTCGACAAATTATATACCTAAATCTTCCTCGTGTATCACTGGTGAAAACCGGATGACAATCTGTTCGGTACTTTTTGAGTTTATCGCGAACAGACAGACAGACAGAGGACTTTGTTTTATACTATGTAATGATAATTACATAATACTTGACACAAGTCATGAGCATAAACACATTTAATGATACGAGTTATTCGTCATTCCTCTATGGTCTATGGCCATTTTCATGCTCAAGCCTCGTGACGACAACAGACAAGACAGAGCTGGTATCTCACCACTAGAGTCCTAAGGCAGAGTTCTTGGTGTGGGGTGCGGACGTCCAACGCAGCAGGCAGGTCCCATACTTTAATCTTGCCATCGTAGGCTCCACTGACTATCCTCTTATTGTCGAATCTGTAAATTCTTTATTAATTATTACCTGCTATAATAATAATAATAATAATAATAATAATAAGCCTTTTATTCTGAACTTTTATACATTGTTTTTTTTTTTTTTCCTTATTATAATATATCGCGTAGTTCAGTGTGCCTCTTGGCATAGGCCTCCTCTAACATTTTCCATTGGGTTCTGTCTTGCGCTACCCTTCTCCAGTGATGACCAGCTGTAAGTTTTATGTCATCTTCCCATCTTGTTAGTTGACGTCCTCTGTTTCGCTTGCCATCTCTGGGATACCAGTCTGTACTTAATTATTAATTATTATTTTTAGGTAACCATCGGTTATCATTACATAGTATAAAACAAAGTCCCCTACCGCGTCTGTCTGTCTGTCTGTTCGCGATAAACTCAAAAACTACTGGACGGATCTTTATGCGGTTTTCACCAGTGGATAAAGTGACTCACGAGAAACGTTTTAGTATATAATTTGTTAAAGATTTTTTTATAATCAGGGCGGGACAACGTCTGCTGGGCCCGCTAGTAATAATATAAGTGTCTTGTGGTAATTTCAACGTTCCAACAAGATGGCGGCCGTCTTGTTAGAACTTTCCAGGGAGTTCTTGTGGCATAACATAAAATACAAATACACGAGAATGGTTAAAAATATGCATATCTGAGCATTACGAGATGGTGTCCAGTTCAGCATATTCTAGTGTTATGAGAAACACTTAGCGCTGAGTTTCAGCTGGAACCCGATACACGCTCCGTGGTATTACTTTCCATTCACGACACTCGTAAACAATAACCACACTATACTATGTAAAACACTAACAGTATTACAAAATATAGAGTCAAATAACACAGGACTATGAATAAAATATAAAATCCACTACATGACATACTAAAATCACCAGCAAAAGGCGACGTTTGAGATAATTGAATATAAAAAAAAATTGTATATTTCATATACAGAGGGTAAAAAATAATTGAGAACAAAAGCATACTTTGCTTACAAGATTACTTAGTAAATAATATTGTCAGTTTACTTCGTCTCTTGCGCGTGCGCACCACACCGCTTGTCCCACTTCACACATCGCTGCTGAATGCGTTGCGCTTACAAATCATAGGTGGCAAACGAACAGGCGTGTCACCTGATGTTTAGTGATCACTGTCGCCCATAGACACTAGCAGCACCATCGGGATGGGGAATGAGAGATGTGGAGAAAATGAGGAGCGATGTGGGGAAAATGAGGGGAGATGGGGAAAATGGGAAATGAGGGGATATGGTAGAAATAAGGAGATGTGGGGAAAATGAGGAGAGATGGGAATTGAGGGGAGATGGGAAATGAGGAGATGTGGGGAAAATGAGGAGAGATGGCAAATGAGGGGATATGGGAGAAATGAGATGTGGGGAAAATGAGGGAAATGCGGGAAAATGGAGGTGAGGTGGGGAGGGGGGAAGTATATTACCGTATGCAGCGTACGAGCTCCTCGTGTCCCTCGAGCACGCGGATGCAGGAGCCGCACTCGATGTCCCACAGCCGGATGGTGTTGTCGGAGGAGCCGGACACGACGAGCCGGTCGCGGTACTGGAGGCACGCGATCCCGCGCTTGTGCCCGTTCAGCGTGCGTACGAACTCGCACGACGACGTGTTCCATACCTGTATACAACAAAAGATACACAAGTACGTAGCAATCCTACATGAGTCCCAACTTACAATATAAAGACATATATATCATACTAGAGGGCGCGGCAGAGGGGGTCCCGCCCTGATTATAAAAAAAAAAATCCTTGACAAATTATATACCAAAACCTTCCTCATGGATCACTTTATCTACAGGTGAAAACCGCATGAAAACCTGTTCAGTAGTTTATGAGTTTATCACGAACAGACAGACAGACAGACAGACGCGGTGGGTTACTTTGTTTTATACTATGTAATGATATACTCATACACATGAGTTCGTTTGTTACGCTTGTACAGATAACGGATAGCTAACAGGTTCCATACAATGATATTATAAGTAAAAAGCTGTAGACACGTTACCTACATGATATTTTGACAAAACAAATTGCACGATAACGCACACATACGTAAAGTAATATTGTAACGCCGCATTTTCGTAGATAAAATGTGGAAGTAAGATGGCGTATTCTCAATATCGGTGGTAAAAAAAATTAGTTATATGTTGCTAAGATACGCCAATAACGTCTGCTAGCTAGCCAAGTTTTAACAAGGTGCTGTGGAAGCACTAATGACATATCTACAGCCTTTTAGTTATAATATCATTGGGTTCCGTATATGTAAAGTATATGAACAAATGTTTTACAGTTAAGCTGTTGACCACCTACGAGTTGTGAGTACGAAATGCGATAAGGGCTGTGCTAAATTGTGGGCTACCAAAGAGCTGAAATAAGAAAATGCTGTTTCTTTTCAGAATCTTGGAACAATATTAACAAACGCAACGCATTATAATTTACTAATTGATATACAGAGACCGGGTTTATTCCCAAACATGACCGTCATTCAAATATTGGTAATGGTGCCTGAAATTACTATACCGGCAAATCGGTGTGATTTGTAATTTGTGTGCCAAACTGTCTCTTGACCTGTGCTTCATAGGGTCCGCATTCGATGGTATGGAGATTTAAGCGCTATGTTTATCGGGACTCAGAGAGTTAAATAAAAGAACATTGTTGTGTAGACTAAGCGGTATTAATAGTAATAAATATTATAGAAAACTAAGTCTATTCGTTTATGGACTGCAAGACCCCCTCGCCTTCCACACCACTTTTGTACCATAACGTATTACAAAGCTCAAAAGCACACCGACGGATGTACTTTGGAACTTTGTTATAGAGCTTAACAATATTAACTAATTCTTCTATGTGTTTGTCAATGACTTTAATAGAGTTTCTTAGGTTTTTTTTTTTATTGTTGCTCGGCAAAGTGACTGTTACTGTGATGGTAAGCAAAGTACAATCCAAAAACAATGGCGACCATCGAAAGACATACTATCCATCGCCGGTCGCCGCTGTCATGCCGGCCTGAAAGCGACCCAGTCAGGGACAGACACCCTACCACCCCGCAAAGGTATGTTTGAATGGGTCCCAGAACGGTTTTCATTCAAATTGAACCCGATGGGTGGGGCCGTATTCTGGATTCTAGGTTTTTCTAGGACAAGACAATGTATGCGGAATCTTTTAGGGTATATAATAAATACCTTGATGGTCCGGTCCCCGCTGGCACTGACAATGTACTTCTCGTCGAAGTCCACAACGTTTACTGCGGCGCGGTGTCCGACGAGTACGCGTCTCAGCATTATCTCCGTAGTCGACGTCATATCCCATACGGCTATCGACCGGTCCTGTTACAGATAGACGACAGTTTTCAAATGAAACGTTTCCATAACCTCAAATTTTTTAGGTCATCTATCGCATGTCGCATTACAGCAGGCGCGCGGTCGCGTGGTAAGGGTGAAGTGAAAGGCGCCCATGACTCCATTATAAAAGGATTCAATTTTTTTGGGGCTTCTATTCCACCGAACATATCAGCCCCGATCTTTCTAGCTCCAACGGGAGAGTCGCTGATAAGGTATCATTACCAGGCCATACAGCATCTCAGTTTCACCAGAACAGTGTTCAGCCAAGATGCTGTGACAAATACAAACATTCTGACAACTATCAATGTTTTAAATAATTATTGTGACCAGTTTTGTGTCTTCACGTCTTCACGCTGTTACTTCACGTCGGTATTCCTGTGTGTCGGGTGGTAGTACCGCAGGCGAGCCGACCTATTCATGCTCAAACCAATAATAACTTCAGCGTGGCTCTACCGCCTGCAACATGATCTTTGTTGCAAGTCATTATTCATGTTCAGTAGTTATTATTTCCCATCCACTTATGCACAATAACTGAACTATATTATGTAAAATGCCACCGATATTACAAAATAAGGAGACAAATAATACGAGATTATGAATAAAATCCACTGCATGATATTCCAAAATCCCGCCAAAAACTCAAGTTAAAACTGCCTTTTCGACGGTGTAAATTGAAATGAAATATAATCGTACTAGCGTCTGCCCGCGACTTCGTCCGCGTGGTATAGTTACTTTGGGCTGACGCTAATACGCAGCGGAATCTCGAAATTTTGAAACATTCTTCATTGGTGCTCCGATCTTATTGGTCTTATCATGATGATATATAGCCTAAAGCCTTCCTCGATAAATGAGCTATATAATACTCAAAGAATATTTCAAATCGTACCAGTAGTTCCTGAGGTTACCCCCTACAACTTCACGAACTCACAAACTTTACCTCCTTATAATATTAAGTATAGATGAAACGAAAAAGAGATACCCATAAATATATATATATAGGTTTTAGGCTGTAACAGAATTAGATAGAATTCATTTCATAAGGATTATGCGATAATCATTACTATCATCATCAGCACGTAAGAGACCCACTACATGGCCATAGGCCACTTCTCGAAAGCAGGTTTGGGCACAGTCACCTCACCACCCACGACGTATTGCCGATTTCAAACTAAGAAAAATCCAGTTTTTTTTGGTTTTTTGTTTTTTTTTCGAACCGACTATGCTATTGACCTAGCAAGGTCTTCACAGCTTCACCGGATTACAAAGGCGAGCGCTTAAGGCACTCAGCCGATTTTATTTGACAACTAGCTAAAGGGTGCACGGCACACCTCGGCTTGGGCTGTTGCCTGATTCATGCAATTCGCGACCTATCTGAGCTAACCTAAGCTAAGCTAACTATTCATACATATATGAGTTGTTGAAACATATATGTGTACAGACCTCAACAACTTTTATATATATTTCGTATCAGATAATGCACAATGTTTTGCTTCACCATCACCCAATACTCATACCAATGTAAATTAGCAAATGTATTCAAATTCCTAAAAATTCATTGGTACCAGCCCGGGTTCGAACCTGCGGACATCGAAATTATATTCCACCGTTCAAACCACCACAACTTCAATGAAAGAATGCGATAATGTTAGAGTTTAATAGACAGCTAACCTTACTACAGGTGACCATCATCCCGTTGCAGAACCGAAGATGTAACACAGCCTCGCAGTGGTGTATGAGGGTGTTCAGCATCGCTCCAGTGTTCACGTCCCATACTCGAACCGTACTGTCCGAGGAGCCTGATATTATTGCCCGTTCATCGTACTGGAGGCAGAGAACCGAACCCGTGTGACCCTGCAGCTCCTGGAAAAACATACCCCCAATCATGAGATAAACTTCACAACATATACGGCTGAAAGTTTAGACAGTAGCAATATTTATGGGGGATAGTCTGCAATCGATTCTCGCCCTAACAGCCGGTTCCAATAACCTATCTATCTATAAATGGCAGTTAAAACAACTACCTCAGCTAACTCTTGGCCCGTTTCTGCATTTCAATAAACACAGATAGATAAAAAATTCTATCTTTCCTTATAAACTACCTGCCGGAGGGTCTATCCGTTACCCTAGTTGTATAAGTTCATAGAAAAAAAAGGAAAGTGTTTCAATAACATTTTTACGGTTAACTTTCCTTTGTTCATACTATCCTTTGTTTGATCTTCGTCTATCGCCCGATTTTGGTGGATAATGCGTTATTGAAGGATTCTTAAATAATATATTTTAATAAAAAACCGTGGATTTGTTTCGCGATATTAATGTTATTGAATTGTATGAAGCCGGTGTATTTAATTAACCGACTTCAAAAAAAGGAGGAGGTTATCAATTCGACTGTATTTTTTTGTTTGTTACCTCATAACTTTGGACTGGGTGAACCGATTTTGATTATTTTTTTTTTATTTGAAAGCTGGTACTTCCCGTGTGGTCCCATTTTAATTTCGTCCAGTTCCGACAACGGCATCCAGTGCAAAACCGTATAAGTTTTAAATTTGCATTAAGTATGTACACGACAAATAGACGAATAACTCAATATCACGCTAACCGATTTCGATGATTCATTTTTTATTGGAAAGGACGTACTTCAAAGGTAGTTTGATGATAGTTTGGTTAGGTTCTGATTATGGGATCCGTGACAAAGTAAGAAAATGCAAAACCGTATAAGTTTTAAATATGCATTAAGTATGTACACGACAAATAGACGAATAACTCTATATCACGCTAACTGATTTTGGATGATTCATTTTTTTATTGGAAAGGACGTACTTCAAGGGTAGTTTGATGAGAGTTTGGTTAGGTTCTGATTATGGGATCCGTGACAAAGTAAGAAAACTTTTAAGAAACGAGCCTACTCCTTTCTTAAGGGCCGGCAACGCATCTGTGTTTCCTCTCGTGTCGCAGGTGTCCATGGGCGGCAGTGATCACTTACCATCAGGTGACCCGTATGTTCGTTTGCCACCAATATTATAAAAAAAACTCTTCAATTCTTAGGAGCATATTGTGCTTATGTTCGTTGCTGTGTTGCAACATGACGCAAGCATTGTAATTACATTACTTAAGGTGTATTATGTGTGAAGCGATGGTAGCCGATTTGGTGGTAGAAACTATCTTGGATTATTGATAAGGTTGCGGTTCGTACCAAACGTTACTTATTGTACAACCAATTGAAACCATATCGCATATGGTATGCGATAGATACCATACCGCAAAAATGCGCATATTTTATTTAATATACTTAAGGCGGAACGGAGATCGCGGGCACTGCTAGTAAAATATATTTATGTACACTAAAAATGGAAAAATAAAGTAAATTTTCAAAAAAAAAGTATTAACCGACTTCAATATCAATCAAAAACCCGTAAGGCACTAAAAAGCGGAAAATAAATAGTTTATCAAATTAACCAAATTAAATAAAACATATGAATATGTGTGCTACCTAGGGATGTATTGGAAGTCGGTGCGAACCGAAAATCATATCATAGGTACAAAGTTTAAGTCCACTCTCGCGTCTCTGTAATACATTTCTACCTGGAACAAATTTGAAATTTCGGTTCGCACCGACCTCCAATACATCCCTAGGTAGCACACATATTCATATGTTTTATTTAATTTGGTTAATTTGATAAACTATTTATTTTCCGCTTTTTAGTGCCTTACGGGTTTTTGATTGATATTGAAGTCGGTTAATACTTTTTTTTGAAAATTTACTTTATTGAGATACAGATGATGGGAATTTGAAGATTCTAGTTTTGATACTCGAATAAACTACGAAATTGAATTTGCAGAATCTGAACCTATACATTTATAATATGTAAATGTAAACAATATTAAGACACTATATTCTTAGAAAAAGCACAAACAGCGGCAAATCACGGCGACTTTTTTTAAGTCAAGTCAAGAATAACGTTTTGTTATTTTACGTTTCGAATTTTAAGTAGATTGTGAAATGACAAGAGGTAAACAGTGTTCAGTAAATATTATTTATCAATAATAATTATTTTAAAATGTAGTTTTTAGCGAATCATAATAATTTTAGTAAATATAAATATTAAATATACTTATAATGTTTATCTTAAACATGACAGTAAATATTTTAAACGCAGAAACAAAATGTATCTGAGGGACGTTCTTAACAGGAGTTAGAAGATCCTATCTATCTGTGACCTTATCCGAGCTTGAGGGAATACTGTTATTGAAACACCAGTCATAGATAGATTAGAAGACACTACTAGCTACTTACATTTGAATAGAGTTAGATTATTGAGACCGGCCGTAAATCAATTTAAAAAATTAACTGCTTAATATTCGACTTAATTATCTACAAAAATACTAAAATTATACACAATCCTCTACGCTTCTATGTTAAATAGAATAGTGTCGAGAATAGTGTATAGTAGTATTATAATAGTTTGCAATAGAATAGTGTCAATGACCATTGGTAGATTTCACTTTCGCTTGAGAGTGAATGTGGAATCGGTATGAACAAAACAAAAGGGTGTATTGTCCGTTTTATTATCGAAGGTTACTACACCTCTTACAGCTTTGGGCACCGGCCATTGCACCTAGGTTTATTACGATTGCGTTTACACTTTTGAAAGTCTTAGAACAAACTTTAACTTAGGTTCTCTTTGTTATTTATTAATATTTGTTTTGATATTATTATTTTATATGTTAAATGTGACCTTGGAGTATTATATCCTGGAATACTGTGAGTGTTTAAGCTTTCACCTGGTATAGTACAAGCTATGAAAACCTATGATGTGCTGCTTATAAATGCAATAATGTCAATTAAAAATCCGATGCCTAATATATAACACTCATAATTAAAATAATAATAATAACAAGGGTTATGTATAATAATAGTAAGAGTTATGTATAACAAGATGTTGGCCCTCCTTGTTAGAACTTTCTAGGGAGTTTTTATGGCTAGCACTGTGGTATTATTTCTTATCCAATTCACTTGTGCACAATAACCAAAGCGTATTACGTAAAATGCCACCGATATTACAAAATAACGCAAACAACACAAGACTATAAATAAAACATAACACATCCACTACAGAACAGACCGAGATCCTGCCAAAAACCTTTTACTTCGTTACACGTACAACGCTTTTTGAGTAATAAATACAAAAGAAAATCAGGAAAAAGTGCGGACCAAAAGTCTGCAGATGAGAGAAAAACAAAAAGTGTGTGTGTACTTATGCACACGCGTTAGAAGTTATACTTCTTTGGCGTAACAAGATAAAAATCTTTTCAAAAATTTTATCTTTCGCCTTATTCTACGTTTGTAGAAAAAACGACACTAACAATAGATAAAAGGTATTTAAATACATTGAAAGTTTTAATACAAAGAAATACAAACAACAAATACAAAGAAACAAAATGTTGACTATAGCTAACTTCAGGGTGTCGGTTTTTCGTGACGGTGTGCGCGCGCATCGTAAAAATTTACTCTCATCATTTTTCCCTAACGCGCCAAAAGAAGTATAACTTCAAAAGTATGCCGCTGCATTTAGAATTTTTTAGGAACCATAATAGAAATAGATGCACATTTCTAATGCGACATTTTTCTTGTAGAGGCTTGTAGACACTAAATAAGAATAATAACACTTCAAAAACAACTTTTGTAGGTGATAGAGCCACGCTGAAGCTACTGATTTCAGCATGAATGGGTCACCTCGCCCCGGGTAGTACCATCCGACCCATATAAACACCCACATGAACTAACAGTGCACGCATTGTTGCGTTTCGTTCGGTCAGTGAGAACGCCGGAAGCCCACCTCCTCTCTCTCCAACCCTTCCCCCCCAAACACAGGCTGGCAATGCACTTGCGACTCCCCTGGTCTTGCTAGTGTCTATGGACGGTGCTGATCACTTAACATCAGGTGACGACCCATCTGTTCGTTTGCCTCCTATGATATATAAAAAAAAAGAAACAATAATTCGTTTATGTTATGAAGTGACCAGAAACGCCATATGTAGCGTTTGATGTCACACCTTCCAAAACATTGTACTGATATTTACATATTTCATTTACATATAATTATGTCAAAGAAATATATCGTTGTTTAGAGATAAGTGTGACGCTAAACGAAGTAAATAATAAGGTAATACTTATTTTATTTTTTTTTAAATCTGGTAAACTACTTTGTAGGGAGAAAAATTATGTAAAAGCAATGACACACTTACCCTAACACACTGTAACGTCTTCCTGTCCCATATTTTTATCGTGTTATCCCTCAGACCTGACACTATTTTGTTATCGTCATATTGCAAACAGTACACGCCTTTTGAGTTTTCCGATCTGCAGTTTATCCTCTGTAAAAGAAGAAAAAAATACAACACAATTATAAAACTCTTCCCTCTTTCACACACACACACACACACACACTTACATCTAAAATGACCACAGAAGAGTTGAGTAATCTTTTCATTAAAGGTGGTCACATAAAGTATCACAACATGTCTGTTGTAATGTAAAATTACATTATTTCCTATGCAATGGACAACAAATTACTGATGATGTCATTTTTCTGTTGTTGATAATCCGTTCTTCATTATCATCGGTGTTATCGCAATGTGCGAGCGAGCAAGCATTATGTAATGTCCAATCAGTTTGAAAGAGAGAGCATTTCCACACACACTCAAAGTCATGATACAATCAATAGCAATTAATTTGATTATCATAGTAAAATATAAGACATCAAATTTAGTCTGGGTAATTACCCAGCAACAGAGTAACTGATAACAATTCAAAACAACAATTACTGTAACAACTCTGTTATTCGTTGTGGATCCATTGTTTAGTAACACTTTATTGTATAGGTGTTGTCGTACCGTGCAAGCGAGTACCGAACCGAAACCGAAACAGCTCATGCGTATGGCGTGTACAAACTATAACTGCGCATGCGCGAACCGGTATGAACTTTATTGTCTGCCTTGAAACCAATAAGCGCGAAGAAAGGGTCGTGACGGAAACACTTACACTTTTTTTCACCCAGCCCCAAAAAAAAAAATTGCATTTAAATGTTTATCACAGAATCATTGTTATGAGAAATCATTATCATCAGCCTATAAGAGAGCCACTGCCGAGACAAAGTCCTCTTTCCGAAGAAAGGTATGGGCATAATCACCTCACGACATCCCACAATGTATTGGTGATTTCAAACTCTGTGAAACCCACAGGTTTATGTTTTCAGACAGACAGTATTACTACAAGAATATGTTTCTTTTTTTTTTATGTCATTTTATGTGATGGGGCACCTGATGTTATCTGATCACCACTGTCTATAGACACTTGCTACACCAGGGGAGTCGCAAGTGCCTTGCCAGCCTGTGTTGGAGGAAGGAGGAAGGGAAGAGGGAAGGGAGACGAGGAAGGGGAAGGGAGTTGGGCTTCTGGCGCTCTCGCTGACCGAACGAACCGCAACAAGGCAAGCACTGTCACTTCACGTCGGTTTTCTGTGAGAGGGTGATACTACCCCGGGCGAGCCGACCCATTCACGCTGAAATGAGTAATAGATTCAGGTTCAGGCTTCCTCACAATGTTTTCCTTCACCGTCAGCCGATAATGTTACCAATTTAAACTAGTAAGCGTACACGAATTCCAAAAAATTACTTGGAACATGTCGGGATTCAAACCTGGAGACATCGGAATGATATTCCACCGGTCAAACCACGAGACCACCACCACAAATTTTTGTCTGAAAAATTATACTTACTTGTAAATTATGTTTTCCCATTCTCCAATTGTCCTCAATTGATTGTATGTCCTTAATTATTTTCGGGTATAATTGTCTATAGAATGAGTGGGACGGATGCTGGCAACCTGGCTTCGGTTTGAAGAGGTACTGGATCCTGTTGAGGGGGAAAAGAGTTGTTAATATGGCAACACAAACTATTAATATTCTTCAACTTCAACTTCACCATTTAAATAATGGCGTCTCGTAGATACAAATTCTGCCAGTGTCAAGTTAGTCATGGGAGAGTCACTTATAGGTAGTATTAAATATTCATTGTATAATTTTGTTCTTCCAGATTAGGCCTGTGTAATATAAATTTACATAATAATTAGTGTTAGTAATTTTAAAGTTTAATTTTGTTACTAGTTATAAAATTGGCCAGAGTATAGACAAACGGAGAAAACACATATAAAAGCAAAGATTTAAAATCAGAACGACGGGGTATACTGTCAGGCAAAATATCATACAAGGAATATACTAGATTAGGACAATTGAAGAAGATGTGTTCTATAGTGCCTTCGTCTAGCCCACATTCACATATTGAGTTGTCCCTGATTCTTTTTGAAGTGGAAATTTCTGTATGGGCGTTAAGCGGTATTTTCGGGAAGAGATTAATTTATAGTTTCACGTCATGGCATGCTATTGCGTTTGCACGGCTTGCGTCAGACTAGCGACGTGTAATATAAGGACCTGTGTACATCTAATATTGACATTTTGTATGGAGATTGTGCAGTTCACCATATGTTAGATTATTTAATAAACTGTATAAAAATGTATATAGTTTATTGTTCGGAGTGCCAATAGATGTGTAAACCAGACTAATGGGAATAATCTCAATTTACGAATCATGAAAATTAAATAATTCACGCTATAATTAATTTAAAAATTCAAAACAGAACATAATTATTCTATTGTATTGAATTTTCACTTCTGTCGGCAATCCTTATGACTTCCACAATTTTTTTTTTAACGCGTCACTTTGGATAAATCCAATGAATGTGGCTTTCAAGACGGAAGAGTAGAGTAACATCGAATCAATTACTTATTACTAGTATGACGCATTTTACCCGGCCCTTTTATCAATCGTTTCAGAATTACAACGAAGTTCGTTAATGCGGCTTATGGTAAGAGCTGACTGGTAGAAATCGTCACGTATATGAAAAAGCGTTATTCCCCGCTCCGTGCGAGTTTCTCTCTCACTATCATTAACTTTTTCTTTCTCGAACTGATTACGCTATTGACCTAGAAAGGTCTTAACAGCTTCACCGGACTACTAAGACGAGCTCTTAAGGCACTCAGCCGATTTTATTTTGACAACTAGCTCAAGGGTGCACGGCACACCTCGGCTTGGGCTGTTGCCTGATACATGCAATTCGCGACCTATCTGAGCTAACCTAAGCGAAGCTACATATTCATACTTATATGAGTTATTGAAACATATATGTGTACCAAGCATACATACCTCAACAACTCTTATATGTATTTTGTGTCGGATATTTATTTCTAAACTATTTCAGTTTCCTTCTATTGTATAGAAATTCGAGCAGAGAGACAACATGCACTTTGAATTGTATAACCCCAATACTGGACATATGGAAATTTAATCAAATATTTTTATCATCTGTTATGTTATTTAGCTAACATCTTTTTTTAATTTTTTATCACGCTTTTATTAGCTTCACCTGTATGTTTGTATGTATGTTTGTTTGTAACCGACCCCTTTGAGCTCGATTTTGTCCTACTTTGAACGATCAGATTTAATTCAAACTTTGCACACCTGTCAAAGGTCGATGACAATGCAATAATCCGAAAAAAAAAGTTCAAAAAATAGTGATATCTGGAGGTGCTGATATTAACATGCGATGCGTCACTGTTAATATCAGCACCTCCAGATATCAGTATTTTTATCATGTTTTTGTCACTTTTTCAAAAATATACATTTATTTCTAATTTACACTATTCTTAATCCAAATTTATTAAATTTTATTTTCTGTTTTTTAGTTGGATTTTTTATGAAAGCGTGTTTTTTTAGTTTTTTTAAACTATTATTTATTTTATTTGATTTTAAATTTTAAATAATAAATATATATATATATTACAAAGAGAGAGGGAGAGTGACCGAGTTACATGGAGGTGACATAACGCTTTATTGTTATGTGACGAAATTTGAATTTGAAATTGAATGAATAGCCTAATGAACTTAGTTCCTCACGGGGTTCCTCACTCACAACTGCGCAGGTTTTTTTGTACACCTTGTAGAAATCAAAGGTTTTTTCTAGTTACAGTAATATGTGGCGGCAACCAATTTATTAAAACGGAAATGCAAAGGAAAATTGTAGGTACTTATTATGATTTGGGTAGTTAAAGACATTCTGAACATACAAATACCAGGAAAACATAAAGAGAGTTTCATCATCCTCCTTATACAGGATATTTTACTACTGAAAACTTTGCCAAAGCCTGAACATACAAGTACCAAGAGAACATAATTACTTAAGGGGCCTTTTTTCATCACCGTCTTTCAAATTCAAATTCAAATTCAAAACACTTTATTCAATTTAGGCCCTAAGAAGGCACTTATGAACGTCAAAACTACCACCGGTTCGGAAAACAACCCAGTCATCGAGAAGAACCGGCAAGAAACTCGATCTGGTTTATCTTTTTAACAAATATATATAATATTTAGAATAATAATATATTCTATATAATAGTAAATTTCACAAACGTTTTTAATGGATGCACAGAGATGAGTCAATTCCATTTTTTCCTTTATTCGGGATCATATGCTTTTGGACTATAGATCTAAGTATACAAATACCAGAAGAACATAATTACATTTCATCCCCTTTTTGCTTTTGGACTTTACCAAAGACATCTTGAACATACAAGTACCAGGAGAACATAAACATGTAAGGGGAGTTCTCACCATCCTCTGCGTTCGGCGAGCCCCCGCCACAGCGAATCCGTTCGGACTTTCCTCTCAATGAGCTTCTTCCAGAGCATCCCTTCCGATATGACCCGTAACCATTCTCGGCAGACGAGTTCAGCGGCGCATAGAGAGCTCGCGTCCAAATACGATAGTATGTTTTCGGCGACGTGGTCCAAACCTTTCTCTGTAACAATGACAAGTATTTTATCTTGTAACTTTGAACGAGGGGGTGTTTTTGGCGGGATCTTGGTACGTCATGTAGTGGATTTTATATTTTATTCATAACTAGCGATCCCGGCGGACGTTGTCCCGCACTGATAATAAAAAAACCTTGACTTGTAACCTTGATTATATACCTAAACCTTCCTCATAAATCACTGTATCTACTGGTGAAAACCGCAAGAAAATCCGTTCAGTAGTTTTTCAGTTTATCGTGAATAGACAGACAGACGTGGCAGAGGACTTTGTTTTATACTATGTAATGATTTTATATTTTATTCATAATCTTGTGTTACTTGGGTCTATATTTGTACATACAATAAGTTAGTAAAACTAAGGTGTATGTACCTTTTACATTTAAAAAAAAAAAATATTGCATGTGTATAAGATAGGTAATAAAATACATTTCTATCATATTTAGAAATGTCTGTCTGTTTGTATGTACACACATCACTGCTAAAGTACTGTGTTGAACTCTGCGGCGTCCTCACTGACGGAACGAAACGCAAAAATGCAAGCACTGTTACTTCACGTCGGTTTTCTGTGAGAATGTGCTACTAATCCGAGCGAGCCGAAACATTCATGCTGAAACCAGTAATAGCTTCAGCGTGGCACTACCGCCTAAAAACATGCTTTCTCTAATGCAATAATCCCTCGCAAAGTCAAAATAAACACAGAATCATGTATCAGGACAACATAAAACGAATGCAAATGTATACAAACGGCCGTACATCAACACCTATAAGAGATAAAAGAAATCAAAATTCATCATTGATATTCAAGAGAATTGAAACTCTGAAAGTGTATCAAGGGTATTTGAAATTCAGATACGAATTCTCGTCGAGGTGTTCTGTCTGAATAAAATAAATATGTTAATTCATTGGCTGTTGTTTATCTCCCTTGTGTAGTATAAACCTTTACTAGGCGACTGGTTACTCATTAGCAATATTTTAACATGATATTCAGTACTTGATACTCGTTCTAAATCAATTTAAAAGATAGGTACTTAATATTTGGCCTAATTATCAAGAAAACATAAAAATTATAGTCAATCCTCTACCCGTCTATGTTAAAGCACAGTGTCAATGACCGTCGGGTGTAGTAAAAGTGAAGTGAAAGTAAACCAACCAACTAACAAAGGACAATTTTTAGGTTTTTTTTCTCGAACTGATTACGCTATTGACCTAGCAAGGTCTTAACAGCTTCACCGGACTACTAAGGCGAGCGCGTAAGGCACTTAACCGGTTTTTATTTGACAACTAGCTCAAGGGTGCACGGCACACCTCGGCTTGGGCTGTTACCTGACTCATGCGATTCGCGATTTATATGAGCTAACATAAGCTAAGCTACATATTCATACTTATATGAGTTATTGAAACATATATGTGTACCAAGCATACATACCTCAACAACTCTTATATGTATTTTGTGTCGGATAATTTTTTCTAAACTATTTCATTACGATAAGGGAAAATAATATAATCCTTCCACTTTCATGTGTAAGCATGTATGCGTGCACGTGTGTGGATGTGATATGTGTAATGTTGTTGCAGTGATGTAAGATTTTGTGTCACTGTATCGCGCGAGCAGCGTACTCAAGGGCTCCACGCCAAGGGAACGAACCTAGGATTGAGTCGCTGCCGAGGGGGGCCTAGTCTGGTACAATTTTTCGAAGTTTGAACAAACAAAAGGGGATTATTGTCCGTTTTATTATCGAAGGTTATAAACTCCAGAACACCACTCGCAGGTTTTCTCACCGCTCATTCAACCTAGGTTTATTTATATTTGCATCCATAATTTTGAGAGTATTAGAGCAAACTTTAACTTAGGTTCTCTTTGTTGTTTATTAGTATTTATTTTGATATTACTATTTTATATGTTAAATGTAACCATGAACTATCACACGATTGAAGGTGGTCACTCTTTAAATAGACACGGTATATAGGATTCACAATAAGTTCCCGTTTATAGGATCACCTATAGATTACTCATTTAGATTCAATGAGTTATATCATTAAAATCATATTAAATTACTCAAAAGGCTTATAGTTAAAAATTATGAGTTTTTTTTTAAAGAAACTTCTTGAATTTGAAGAATTGGATTTTATGAAACGAAAACGTATAACGAAAAAGAGATAGCTATAAATGAATGTATAGGTTTTAGGCTGCAAGAGAATATGATAGAATATTATTCATGTACTCGAAATATATACAAAGAGAGAGCCAGAAACAAGCGTTGAAATCTATAGCACATTATTTTCTGTTGGGTCGTCGTGACTATCGCACAAAATAATGCCGTAAAATAATGTTTACCACCTGTGGGTATTCTACTGAAAAATTAATCAGAATACTAAGTTGCACTACACCGTGTGTAAAGGCATTCTTCTACAAAAAAAAAAGTAAAAAGTCGACATAGTTTGCCTCTCTTTGTGATTTTTATATAAATATATAATTATGATTTTTATATAAATATATAAATAAATTATATATAAATATATATATTTTTTTTATATATAAATATCAGATTCTGCAAATTAAGTTTCGTAGTTTATTCGAGAATCAAATCTACAACCTTCAAATTCTGCATCATCCGAGTCTGAATTAAATACACGGGCTTCATATATTTAAATATCACTAAACAAATCCATGGTATTTTTTTAAATATATTACTTAAAAATCCTTCAACAACGTATTATCCTCCAAAATCAGGCGATAGACGAAATTCGAACAAAAGATAGTATGAACAAGGGAGAGTTAACTGTAGAAATGTTATTGTAACGCTTTACTCTTTTTCCATGCACTTATATAGCTAGGGTAAGGGACAGACCCTCGGGCAGGTAGTTTGTGAGGAAAGATATAATTTTTTATCTATCTGGGTTTATTGAAACAGAGAAATGGCCGATAGATAGCTGAGAGAGTTGTTTTAACTGCCAGTTATAGACATTCACATATTATTGGAACCGGCTGTTAATTGTTATCTTATGTGATGCAAATGTGAGTTTGTTATTATTTCATTCTTGTAACTACTTAACTAACCACTATGAAATTTTGCACATATGTTGTTAAGAGTTCAGAAAGTCATAGAGTAAGTACCATTAATTTAGAAAAAAAGTGCTGTACTCGAAGCATTATGTTTAGTCTAACTTTAATTTGGCGTCACACTTATCTAAAACTAATAATATCAAAGTATACTTGAAAATGTGAGAACAATGTTTCGGAAGGTGTGAATGCTTCGAATAGTGACTCTAACCACACGTAATAATCAGTAGTATTACCCCGAACATTCAAACTCACATACGTTACCTCTTTATAATATTAGTAAAGATATATTAGTCAAAATCTATTTGGATACAACCAACATTGCAATAGTATTCTATACTCACTGGGCAGCATACTGATGAAGTCACGTTGGAGCATGGGCTTGAGGTATGCGTTGATGTGGCCGTGCTGATAATGACACATGCGTGCCAACAGTTGTTCCACAAACTCCACCTGGAATCCCAGAAATAATTATTATAATAATGTTTATTTGTAGTATTCAATACTGTTACACCCAGTATATGAACTCAATACTTATGAACAAAGATTTAAGTGAAAGGAAAACGGAGTTCTAAAACATATTACCGGTCTCGAAATTGTCGAATCCTTCGAATAGTTACGTCAGGCTTTTAGACTGTTCTATCTTCCTTTATTGAAAGGTTTATAAAAGTGAGTAGCGTACCGAACGATTCGTGCCCCTCCGACTCTGTAAACGGAGCGTAATAGCAACCACGTCCTTACAACCACAGATCACGCCGTCGTGGTCGGGCGGTCAACTTCGCTGCAGGGCACTCTCGCCGCGGCACTCTCCGGCCGCGTATCAAGCCTAGATCCGTTCTCCCACACTGGAGCCTTCGAACATGTTGTTAGGCGATACAATAACAGCGCATTCAATAGCTAACCACACACACGTTGAACCCCGCATAACTGCATCTAGACACATTTATTTTTTACAGGACCTTTTTTACTAGTTAGTCGTAGCCAAAATGATTAGATTGGAAATCACGCATATAAAGGTGATTCACTAACGTATACATGTACGAGAAGCATAGTTCGATTCTTGATTATTGCATTTCAGGCCACAATCAAAGCCGAGTTTGGGCTACTTTGGCACCCTTGAGCTTGTCGCTATGCTGATGAGAACCTTAAGCGCTCGCCTAAAATGTACGGTGAAGCCGAGAACTCTCTATTGAAGAAATCGAACTAAGGAGAGAAACAAAAGAAAAAAAAAATCAAACGGACTGTGACTACAGCATTATGAAGCGTGACTATACAGCGCACACTCTAACATGTACATGACATTGACAGAATTGTGTATTGCTTACACACGGCACCATAAATTAAAGAAGAAGACTATAGTGTAGAATATGTACCAGTATAATTATTCTAGGTACTTTATTGATTTTAGCATTTAACTACAATATCATATGATGTTAAATGACCATATATTTATTTTTTTATATCATAGGCTGCAAACGAACAGGCGGGTGACCTGATGTTAAGTGATCACCGCCGTCCATAGACACTAGCAACACCAGCGGAGTTGCAAGTGCGTTGCCAGCCTGTGTCTGGGGGAAAGGGGGGAGGGGAGAGGAGAGGGTTGGAGAGGTGGGCCTATAGCGCTCTCACTGACTGAACGAAACCCAACAATGCAAGCACTATTACTTCACACTGGTTTTCTGTGAGAGGGTGGTACTACCCTGGGCGAGCCGCGGCATTCATGCTGAAACCAGTAATAGCTTCAGCGTTGCTGTAGCACCTATGATATGGTCTAAGATGGTAAATACGCAAAACCTAGAGGGATCGGTTCTTAAGTGTAGCTGCTGGAACATACTCTTAGATGTTTGGCGTCAGATTTTCAACTCGAGGATGGCAGCTAGCTAGGCGGATTTAGAAAAATTCCTATCACCACGTCATACTTTAATCTCTTGCAACGTCTTTTGGAGTAAATGGCATTGAATGTACCCATAAGTGTAACAATATGTAAGGTTTCGGAAGAATATTACTTGGTCTGTTTCGTTCCATCTTGAGAAGTAGTTTAAGCATGCGTCCCTCTCGGCAGCGTACGCCGGGCTGCTCGGTAGCGGCCGCACGCCAGAGTCCAGGCTGGTTAACGATGTCACTTGCTGCTTTAAACAAAAAAAAAAATCAGACACAGTTCTTTTGCCACTCCGAATAAAGTCTTAAATTTGGGCTCGCATATAATACACTCAAGACTTTACTATAGAGTTAAAATATTATTATGAGAAGCTAAAATTGGCATTTATCTATACTAATATTATAAAGAGGTAAAGTTTGTGAGTTTGTGACGTTGTAGGGGGTAATCTCAGGAACTACTGGTCCGTTTTGAAAAATTCTTTCAGTGTTATATAGCTCATTTATCGGGGAAGGTTATAGGCTATATGTCATCACGCTAAGACGCATAGGAGCGGAGCACCAATGAAGAATGTTTCAAAATCAGGGTATTTATTCCTCTTGAGAGCTTCCGCTGCGTGTTAGCGTTAACCTGAAGTAACTATTCCACGCGAACGAAGTCGCGGGCAGAGGCTAATTTATAAATAAACAGTGACTATCCATTAACTTATCTACTTTACTACTACTTGTAACTTTTGATAGAGTGTGATTTTAATGAAACCAAGACTAAATGTTACTCAAGGATATGGTTTATGATTTTCTTTGTGAGGTTTAAGCGTAAACGCAGTACTTTAGCAGTGATGCGCAACACTTTAGCAGTGATGCGCAACACTTTAGCAGTGATGCGCAGTACTTTAGCAGTGATGCGCACCACTTTAGCAGTGATACACACTACTTTAGCAGTGATGCGCAGTAGTTTAGCAGTGATGCGCAGTACTTGAGCAGTGATGCGCACTACTTTAGCAGTGATGCGCACTACTTTAGCAGTGATGCGCACTACTTTAGCAGTGACGCGTGTCGAGACAAATCGAAAGACAGACCAGACATTTCTAAAAATGATTGAAATGTTATTTTATTACTTATTCCAAGACACCTGCAACAATTTTTTTCACAAAAATCTAAAAAGTAGGGACATTCTAGATTTATATTTTGATTTTATGTATATAGAAGAATAGATAGATGTATACCTACATATCATTCTGTATTCAGAGCAGCCAAAAAGTTTGGCGAGGACTGTATAGGTCTTACATATTGTTGTATCTTTATGAAAAGTAGCTGATAATGAACTACACAGTGAATTATTTGAAAAGAATTGGCAAAGGGTAATGGAATCGAAAAACTAAGTATTCTAGAACCACTACGATAAAATAAATTCCTCATTGAGTGGTCATATTCCTAAGGTGCTACATTAAGTAGTTTTGCCGTCATTATGTCTCAAAGTAACTGTATTTTCATTATGAATATATAGATATCATATTGGCAGGGTTTTTATGCTATCCAATTAACTATAACTCGCCATTAGGTGGTGTTAAGCTTCATTTTATATTACATTGGAACTAACAGGTCCGTAGCAGAGGTTGTGCTGTCTTGTAAAGAAAAACAAAAAACCGAAATCGGACAGTAACGGCACTTACGGCGTCCAATTATGAATCTAAATCATTCTTGAATCCATCTGAACACACAGGAAACTTTATAAAAACCAGTCTAGCAGCTTAGAATGAGTTCAGTCACACCACACATTACACCACACAACCTGGATAATAATTAATATCACATATGTATTATGTGTAACTCCCACTAAACTTCATTAAGGTGTAACATGTCAAATTCTTCCTCCCGTAAAAGTTTTACAATAAATAGTCAAACTATATTACATATCATAAAACAAAGTCCTATGCCATGTATGTCTGTTCGATAAACTCAAAAAAAGTGTGCGTGTACTTATGTACACATGTTAGAAGTTATACTTCTTTTGCGTAACAAGATAAAAATCTTTTCCAAAATTTATTTTTCGCCTTATTCTACGTTTGTCGAAAAAACGACACTAACAATAGAAAAAAGGTATTTAATACATTGAAAGTTTTAACACAAAGAAATACAAATAAATACAAAGAAACAAAATGTTGACTATAACTAACTTCAGGGAGTCGGTTTTTCGTGAAGGTGAACGCGCACATCGTAAAAATTTACTCTCATTATTTTTCCCTAATGCGCCAACAGAAGTATAACTTCAATAAACTCAAAAAATCCTCAATGGATTTTCAAGCAGTCTCTACCAATAGATAAAGTGATTCATGTAATAAGTACACATGAAAACTATAATTTGTGGGCCACACAAATAACTTTTGTATGTGGAATTCACACCAACAGTACAGAAGAGCTGGCACTCTCACTTGCTCAACTATGCAGTAAAAAAATCTTAAAAAGACAACATTGAATACATGTACCTTAAATCAAAGTCAATACAAAGGGGAATGGTCATTTTGAATAATATATGAATTTATTAGTTATGTAAGCAGGTCAGTTATAAACAAAAAATAAATAATAGTTTAAAAAAATTAAAAAAACACGCTTTCATATAAAATCCAACTAAAAAACAGAAAATAAAATTTAATAAATTTGGATTAAGAATAGTGTAAATTAGAAATAAATGTATATTTTTGTAAAAAGTGACAAAAAAATTATAAAAATACTGATATCTGGAGGTGCTGATATTAACAGTGACGCATCGCATGTTAATATCAGCACCTCCAGATATCAGTATTTTTTTAACTTTTTTTTTTCGGATTATTGCATTGTCATCGACCTTTGACCCGTGTGCAAAGTTTGAATTAAATCTGATCGTTCAAAGTAGGACAAAATCGAGCTCAAAGGGGTCGATTACATACATACAGGTGAAGCTAATAAAAGCGTGATAAAAAAGCATTTTCAAATACTGTGGTTGATATTCAGACTCCTATGAGAACTTTCTCATCCTTAGAACAAATCATTTATTATTTTTGTTGATTAAAATATAACTAGAGATCTTGTTATTAAGTTCCTTATCAAATATAATATAACTAGCTGTTCCTGCAGCTCCGCACGCGTTTTTTTACATTGTGTTAAAGAAATATAAAATTATGAGATCACGTACAATTATAGAAATGCTCTTTGAAAACAGTTGTAAGTACGACACGCACGCCACCTACAGTGACATGTGGCATATACATTAGATATATAAATACTAAAAGTGTGTCAAATGAGGTTTATCATAAGCAACATATTTGGAACCTTAAACCACCATGTAACTACCTCAGTGCTCACTTACACTGTATAAGGAACTAATGAAACAATGACTTAAAGATGTTATTATGATGATATAATATGCCCATATTGTCACTAAGTAATATGTTTATGGTCTTTTTATCTTATCTTTTTAGAAAGACCCCTTCTATCTTCAAATTTCCTATTAATAATTATAATGTTGAATTGTATACAATGAATGAGCTGATGTTTTGAAATCTGGCATAAATATAAATCAAGATATAAAACGT
Source organism: Antheraea yamamai (assembly GCA_036509395.1). Lineage (NCBI taxonomy): Eukaryota > Metazoa > Arthropoda > Insecta > Lepidoptera > Saturniidae > Antheraea > Antheraea yamamai. The sequence goes on from AP028454.1 coordinate 8,383,371, forward strand.
TATATCTGTTTAAGCAGTTTTTAATATTCGACAATTTAAATAGTGCTCATTGACTTGGATACAATATTCTTATATGGTTATGATATGTAGACGATAGATTATGTAGACGAAAGAGCGGTAAATAAAACAAAATGACCGAAAAGACAATATAATTCAAATTACATACATAGAAAGAGATATATGAATTTCAATTATATTTATTCTTGGAGTCCAGTACAACGCACATCTTATGCACATGTTTACAGTGAACAACATATTTTTGCTAAATTTTATGCGGACAAAGCTAGTTTAAAATAGTATAACTTGAATTATTTCCTATATGGTCAGCTATCTACCAGTGAAAATCCCGTGAAAATTGGTCAAACCGTTTTGGACATAGTACCGCGGGCGAAGCCATGGTTAACAGCTAGTCTAAATTAAAATAGACTAAATGACTTTTTTATTTTATTTTGATATTACATACAGACACTCCATTTTTATCATATGTATAGATAACAAATATAAGTAAAATAATAATATAAGTATTTGGGGAATTTAATTGATAGGTCTGGGAACATTGAGGGCAACATTCAGCACCAGATAGCCGCAGCTTGGCTTAAATGGCGAAAAGTAACTAGTGTTACATGTGACAGAAGAATGCCTGTTAAACTCAAGGGTCTTGGTCTTGTCTACAAGACCAACATAAGATCAGTCCTCATGTATGGCAGCAAAACGTGGAATATAAACAAAAAGAACACCCATACTAGTCAAGTTGCTGAAATGAAAATGTTACGGTGGATGTGCGGCGAGACTCGGCTCGATAAAATCCACAAACATATACATGCGAAGCAGCCTAGGGGTGAACAACATTGCCGACAAGATACAAGAAAGTAGGCTGCGATGGTATGGCCACATTAAGAGAAAGCCACCAGACTACGTGAGAAATTCGGCATTACAACTGTCCCTTCAGGGTCAGAGACCCAGAGGCAGGCCCAAAACAAATTGGAAGGGGGTGTAGTGCTGAAAGATATGAAGGACTGCGAAGTTTCTGAATGTGATGTCAGGGCCAGAGCGAAGTGGAGAAGAAAAGTAAGAAAGGCTGACCACACCACCATGTGGGACTAACAGCCACGAAGAGAGAGAAGTTTCCTAACAAAATTGTGCACTACTAGAGGCTTGCCCTGCTTCAGCTAGATACAAAACGTATTTTTTATATGTTTTAACAATCTCACCTGATGTTAAGGACAATATGGTATAAGATGATAAACAGGCTAAACTTAGTGGGATCTAGCTCCCAATTGCAGCTGCTAGGGCACAGCAACAAGTGGTTGATGACAGATGCTCAATTGAGGAATGGTAACTAGTAGGTAGACTTTCAGTAAGTCTTATCATACATAAACTGCTGGCATATAAAACCAGAGTAGATCTGTCAAGCTAAACATTTTTTTTTATTGTTATGAAAAAGCCTGTGAGAAAAAAAAATCAAACACATCATCTTATGTTTGATTTCTTTCTATTTCATCATCTGTTTGTGTCCTGTTTTTCTCTTCTATTCACAGTCATATCCTCTCTAAATTTTATATTTATCACTATTCTATGTCTAATTGGTGAAAGCAGAACGAATGGAGCAACATTTCTCTCATACTAGCAAACCTCTTTAAAGACGAGATGTAATTTGAGAGTTTTCGGCGGGATCTTGGAATGCCATTTAGTGGTCTTTATATTTTATCCATAATCTTGTGTTATTTGGCTCTATATTGTGTAATGTTGGTGGTGCTTTACATAATATACTTTAGCTATTATGCACAAGTGAAGTGGATTGGATATAATACAACAGAGCATGGATTCTGACTTGCAACAAAAACACCCAGGAAAGTTCTAACAAGATGGCCACCATCTTGTGAGTTCATTGAAATTACATCAAGAAACTTGTAATATCGATACTCACTTGACAATGGCAGTAATAGTCTACTAGAAGACTGGTTGCCAAAAATAAAATAGAAGTAGATGTAATATTTTTTCCTACACACTATTGAGAGACTGAAACTTGGTCAACATGTGAATAATATTTATTTAATTATTAATGGATGTTAAATATTAACCTACTTTCACTGAATAAATTAAAATGATATTCTTATATATAAAGTAAAAATAGCAACGATATTTAAGAAATAATTAATATATCCTACATTGTTTACATATATACCCATACAACATAACTACCAGGATAACATAAAGAGAAAGGACTCAAATTTCAAGGCAACAAATTGATTCACAGACTAACTATATTCATATTTACTTGTAAATTAAATTAGGTTTTAGTCAAATAGTAGTGTCATCCTAGTGATTTCTAACACAAATACATGTTATATCATATAAACTTTCTGTATAGCGGTAGGTTATTGCGAAATTGGAAAGAAAGTGGCACAACATCCGAATGTCTCAAAAATCACTAAAAACTCATTTTTTCTCTAATGTTTTCTGTAGTGCAGGTACTGAGAAGGTTTTATATAAAGGTTTTAGGGGTATGATATCGTCTATTCATAACCGAAATAGTTATTACTATCACGGTAACCACAAATCGTAAAACAAATCTAGCGCAAACAAAGTCCTTCTTAAGTTATCAACAATACTTTTCTACATAATAATAATATAGAAAACTCTACATTAACGTTGATATTGAACATCACAAGGTTATAAGGAATTCGTAGAAGGAAAATTTTGAATTTTTTGGAAGATCCGCATTGCAGAAGCAAAAAAGAAGTATTAAGGCCGGACATTCTCAACTAAGTTCATTGTTTCCAACACAATTCAACTGTGTCCGAGAGTGCAGATTTAATCGAGGAAGGAAATAACTGTAATTATGCAAAATTTGATGTTAGATAGTGAATAAAAACAGTAATTCAATAGAAATGAACAAGGAAAGATGGCGGAATAACCGTGACAGTAGGTACGAGTTATGCCCCAGTTAAAATTTTCTTGCCGTACCTGAGGAGGCATAATATCTTCTATTGTCCATTCAGTCTCCATTTCTGCTATTTCACAAGTAACATCAATAATTGTCTTTATCACCACTAAATAAATGTAATCACAATCACTAAATACTCATCGTTCGCATGACGTCAAGCACTAACTAAACTTTTTTGTTACAAGGTTTGTGTATTGACACTAGAAATTATATTATTCAGCCTACGAGCCAAAATGTGACTTTATATTAGTTACATGCAAAAATGTACTTCTTTTTTACTTATTAATATTATAATTATATAACATTTTTTTTAGATATTTTATCATATTTTTTTGCAAATTCTCTGTTTCGTTATTTCAATGTTGCCAACAACTTATTCCAATAAAGTTAAAGGTAACCACCATTAGTGACATAAACTAATTTTATTCTTAGATCAGAAACATTACATTGTTAAAAAAATTACTTTTTAATGCCTTATTTTATTCAGTCACTGCCAACGTGGTCACAATGTTGTAAATAATTCTGTCACAGCATCGAAGATAAGGGTTGTTTACTTTATAAATAGCCGAAATAGTTAAAACTTCAACATTGTGCCTCCTACATGTACATAACTGTGTAAGCATTTTCTAAATTGATTAGGTGTCAAAAATATGCTTTTGTAGGAGCCTCGAGCTCATTACTATAGGAGTCTAGACTGAGACGGACAGCGTAATGATAAAACTCGGAATGTGTAAAATAGACTGTTTATTCGTAACTCCATCTATGGTGTTTATACAGAGACGCGATCGTTCATTTGTTTGAAAGACATTTTATTTACAATATATACAAAAGTTTTAGCCAGTGAGTATGAGATACTCGATAGCTACACTTTCATGCAATATATACCTTCTTCTACATTTGTTTTGAGAACATAATTCTCAAAATTGCAACATGTTTTCATTAGTATTCTCTGTCATGGTGTTTTATTACTTTATGGAATATAATATTATGGAAACACATAAATATTATAACATTCGTTTTCTTATCATATTGGCTAGTGATCTAGAGTAATGTGCCAGTATATAAACACTTAAATCATGCTTGAATTCTGTAAGAAAAATCAATAAGTATGAAATAGAAGAGTAGCATACGTAGAAAGAAAAGTCTGTAGCAGCAACAGTATTAGCACGACGTGCGTCTTACTAAATCACACTACCCACTTGCTTGCTGACTGTCGTGGAAGTGGACATAAGAATATAGCATCCATTTGAATATAAATAAACGAAACCCTTGAAATTAATCGTCCCGCAAAATAAAAGCAAATCACAATTTGGGAGAAATATATTTAAGCCGGCAACCACTACTGTTACCAATTTTTACTTATTGTCAAAATTGACAACTGGAAGTTTGAAAATCACGGAAACGTCACTCTCTGTTGTGAAATGCCAATAGAGTTGATTTACTTCGAACTTTTCGAAGTACGTAAAATGATTCAATTTTATTGTAACTTAGAAATTCTCAGATGAAATTCTGAATTGCTGCTTAAAACTAAAGTCGCAGTATATATACAAATAATACGCTATTACTACGCAATTCTAATATGCGACAAAGTTGAATTCTTCGTGCTTGGGCGTTTAGTATATTGCCTTTCAAAATCGTTTCCTAATATATTTATCCACACTCAGGTCAGTATTTACACAATTACTTAAAGCTATTCATGTAAACGCTATATATTTCTATTGTTGGCCATTTTTTTATTTATTCTTTCATTTACCTTATCTACGTTTTTAAATCTGTTGCTTACCATTCATATAAGGTACGCCCATATTCGTTGTTTACACCCCCTATTTCCTCTATCCTGATATTGTACCACTTTTGCCACTATTCATATATGATTTAGACAGTCGTCATATGTTACATACAGTGTTTTATTCTATTTGTCCACAGAAAACAATTTATGTTCATATATTAATGTAAATTTAATGCTGTAGAAAAAAAACGTCGGTACTTACTTATTAAATACACCACGCTCACCGACCGCGCTCCCGCAGCCAGCTAGCGTTGTCTGTTTTCGCAAGTCTAACCAAACCGAGATGAAACTGTTTTGTTTCCACTGAAAAATCATCAAGTTGCTAATATACAAAACTCAGTGCTGTCTTTGTTTCGCAATGCTAACATAACCAATTTATTTTTCTCAATTTTCCCATCTTGGTTAGGTTGAATTAGACATGTGAAATAAAGACGGTAGGAAACGGCAGCGGTTGCCGAGAGCACTGCGTAGCCGTTAATAAAGGTATATGTACCATTATGTAAATTACCAACTTGATGATTTTTAAGTTGAAAGAAAATAATCACCGTTTGGTTAGGTTAGACTTGTAAAAAAGCTAACGCGAGCTGTTGCAAGAGTGGTCAGATAGCACAGTGCATTTAATATGTAAGTACCTATACGACTTTTAAAATAACTTCTTTTTGGGAATTTTATTAGTTGTGTATAAAGTCAAAAGCAAGTCTAAACGGCGTGGTAGACTGTAGGTCCTCAAACACTGTTGTCTCGTAGACCATGTTATTGGTTGTGTGTAGACATAATGAAACCAAATAGTTGGGCAAAGGTAAGTATTTACGTACGACAAAGTGAAGTGAGACAACAATTCAGAGGTAAATATTATTTACACTTGGAGGACTCATTCATAGTCAACAATAATGGTATTGAATCAAGACTAGAAAGGAAATCCAAGACTATATTGTCTTGTTCCAGACTCTGAGACATGCTGTCTGGTGATACACTGGAGAATAGATTGGGACCACCAGGGGTGAACTCTCGATCACTCAGTTCCACGCATTCCGCAGCTGATCTTGAGGTATTTAATATACTGTAATATTTTTTTACATTGCTTACATTGCTATAACAAGTAGCATAGAAGTTCCCATTTACCATAAGTGTATTCACTACCATCAACTGATAGTGCTTACGATTTAAATAAAGATAACCCACAATAATTACTTTTATCTATACATATAATATGAATGTAAATCTAACTACTCATTCGATTTTCGTGAAAAAAATTGTTGCCGTGTCTAGGAATAAGGAATACGTAATAAAATACATTTTAATCATTTTTAGAAATGTCTGTCTGTTTGTACGAACACGGATCATGGCTAAAGTACTGGGTACACATTAAAAGAGAATTTCAAGAGAATCATAAAGCATATCCTCGAGAATAACTTAGTCTTTGTTTCATTAAAATCGGTTCACTCTATCAAAAGTTATTTTAGTTTGGTTGAGAGCTTGAGGTAACTCGTACTTACCTCAAGCCCTCATTCAAAAGTAGATAAATAAATGGACTTCATACATTCAGATGACTTTATTAATCACTGTTTTTTACATAACAATCCAGATCCACACGGACAAAGTCAAGGGCACAGTTAGTCTTTTATATGTTTTTAAAATATAATGGGTTATTTATGAAATATAACCTGGTAGAAGACTGATTTTTTTTATTTGACATTATAAGAGCAAAGTAATGATGACACAAACACAGATATTTTTATTATGGTACCAGCACAATTACTTTTCTTAACTGATTTTGAAATGAAGAAGTTCTCAATTCCCTAGTTTTTTTTTTAATGTTATCTCATAACCTCCTAATTTATACTGGCTGGCCCGGCTACGTGCTGCTATGGCTTAGTTATTATATTTTGAATTGAATAAAATACATGCACCATCTATACTAATACTAATAATCTTAATATATATATTTCTTGTGTGCGTGTGTATGTGACTGAACTCCTCCTAAACGACTGGACCGATTTTGATGAAATTTTTTGTGTGTGTTCGAGTGGATCCCAGAATGGTTTAGATTCACAATTGGACCCGGTAGGTGGCGCTGCGGTTGTTTTATTATCAAGGCAGGACAAAGTCCGCCAGGTCCGCTAGTAATATTATAAAGAGGTAAAGTTTGTGAGTTTGTGGGTTTGTGAGTTTGTGAGTTTGTGAGTTTGTGAGTTTGTGACTGTGACGTTGTGGCAATGTAAGGGGTAATCTCAGGAACTAATGGTCCGATTTGAATAATTCTTTCAGTGTTATATAGCTCATTCATCGAGAATGGTTATAGGCTATATATCATCACGCTAAGGCCAATAGGAGCGGAGCACAGATGAAAAATGTTTCAAAATCGATATGTTTTTTTCTTTTTGAGAGCTTCTGCTCTGTGTCAGCGTTAGTCCAGAGTAGTAACTATTATTACGCGGATGAAGTCGCGGGCAGGGGCTATAATCTATATACTAATATTATAAAGAAGTAAAGTTTGTGAGTTTGTGACATTGTAGGGGGTAATCTCAGGAACTACTTAACCAATTTAGAAAATTATTTTACCAATATACAGCCACGTTATTTGTGAGTGTCATAGGCTATATATCATCACGCTGAGACCAATAGGAGCGGAGCAACAATGAAAAATGTTTTAAAATCGGGGCTCTTTTTCCTTTTGAGAGATTCCGCTGCGTCTTGGCCCAAAATAACTATTCCATGCGTACGAAGTCGCGGGCAGAAGCTATTAACTAATTATATTATCTATACTAATATTATAAAGAAGTAAAGTTTGTGGGTTGTAGGGGGTAATAATATCTGGGGAGTTGGAGAAAAAATGGTCGAACGAAAACGTTTCTTACGAACGCTGCCTTATCAATAAGTGATATATGATTGAGTTCTAGAGAAAAGTTGTAGCTTGATAATGCCTATTACCGCCCAACGAAGTGGGCACGGGTCGGCTAGTAATATATAAACTGGGTATGAAAATGAAATTCAAAATTAAAATGTGGCGACATCTATGAGATATGTATAACAGACGGTCCTGTCTTTCTGTCAACAAAATACTTTAAAGCGCCATCTGTTCGAGAGTGATAGAACTTCGACAACAATGCAATTTATAATTAAAAAAATATTGAGGCCATTAATCAAAATGTAAATTATCCTATGTCTGAAGTTGGACCAAATTATACATAAATGCCAACTTTTATGAGCATACGTTGAGTAGTTTCAGAGTTCATCATGGGCAAACATCATGGCACTGGATTTTTATATAATTAAGATGGAAAATTCTTGTTATATTGTACAGGAGATATTTTCAAGGACGTTCCATTTTAATTTCATTAGTGGAGGGTCGTGAAAGATACACCAAATAACTCCTCAAAATGCGTAGTTGATGAGATATTGTTATGTTGATAAAGTTCACGTTCTAGTGTATTCTTTTAGGTTAGATATTTTTCTATACCGGTTTCATATATTTTTTATATGTTCCTGATGACTTTATGTAGTGTAAAAAATATTTTTCAGGTGTTAAGGGAGATAGAACATGTGTATTTCTCGCCGCCGAATGAGTTCGATGCCGGTCGTTACGTCCTTGAACATGCACCCGAACCGCCAACGTGTGAGGCTATCGAGCAAATGTTCACCAAACTTAAAAGGCAGCAACAGGTCAATATTTTATCATTATGTTTATAGCATTTTTTTTCCAGTATCTGATGCCTTCTATTTTGCTATCCTGCAAAAGATTTTACAATTCCATAAAAGCTGTATTTTATCTGGATTAATTGTGAACTGTCTTTTTATTATAACTAGTTGCCCAACCTACCTTCCAGTGGCTTGTACTAATAATATAAAATTAAGTAATTAATTTCGTCTTATTATATCATCATTACATAGTATAAAACAAAGTCCCCTACCGCGTCTGTCTGTCTGTCTGTTCGCGATAAACTCAAAAACTACTGAACGGATTTTCATGCGGTTTTCACCAGTGGATTAAGTGATTCATGAGGAAGGTTTTAGTATATAATTTGTCAAGGTTTTTTTTTTATAGTCAGGGCAGGACAACGTCTGCCGGGTCCGCTAGTACATTATATAATAAATACTTATATTGACATTAGAAAAAAAGAATTGAGGCAGTCATAACAACTGCCGGCAGAAGTGAAAACTGAAAATGATGGAATAACTGTTCTCTTTTGAATTTTTGACTTGATTATAGTGTAAATGATGTAATTATTAACATTAGTCTGATTTTCGCATATATTGGCACACGGAGTTATACATTCTTATAAAGTTTATTAATCAATCAAACATATGATGAACTGTAAAATATCGATATTACATATACAGAGGACGCTATACACGCATCGCTAGTCTGGCGCAAACCGCGTAAGCGAATAACGGCCCGTCACGCTTACCAGCATGTCATTATGCGAAATTAGAAGTTTATCTCCTGCCAAAAAATACCCTTCAAAGCACCTGAAGAAGTTATCAATTTTTTAAAATCCTAAAAAAATACATTGTAATTAATGAATGAATAAAAAAACCTTATACCAGGTGAAAACACTCGCAGTATTCTAGTATGTAATACTGCATGGTCACGTTTAACATATAAAATAACTAGTGGAAATACAAAGTAAGATCCAATCAAAGCATCTGTGATGAATTTTCGAAATTCGGAATTTAATACAAACATGTTCGTGGCATGTGAATTGGCTCGTTAGATGATTTAGATTTATAATTGATCCCAGTAGATGACGTTTTTTTTTTAAATTTTCAGGGCACGGGAACGTATACCGGGACCACCAGTGTTTATATATTACTAGCAGGCCCGGCAGACGTTGTCCTGCCCTGATTATAAAAAAATCCTTGACAAATTATATACCAAAACGTTCCTCATGAATCACTTTATCCACAGGTGAAAACCGCATGAAAATCCGGTCAGTAGTTTTTGAGTTTATCGTGAACAGACAGACAGACAGACGCAGTGGGGCACTTTATTAAATCTGTTTATTAAAAATTTTGTACATTTTACAAATATTTCTACAGTGGCAACCAAACTAGGCAGAGCCTGTATCTTGGTAGCCAGAAAACGATTAAACAGCGTGTTTTACGAGAAGCACATTAGCGGGCCGTACTTGTACATATTCAAACTTACAAGCTAAAAAATCACTTTATCCACTGGTGGAAAGCGCAGAAAGATCCGTTCAGTAGTTTTTGAGTTTATCGCAACAGACAGACAGACGCGGTAGGGGACTTTGTTTTATATTATGTAATGATAATTTATATCAAATATTTACAGGTGGTATCCAGTAAAGCCCTACATCTAATATCTCAACAGAGAGACAACTGCGATAGAGAATTCGCTGAAATACAAAGTATACGCGAGCAGCTCGCTGAAACGTTGCGAACTTGTCAACAAGCTCGCCAACATTTGCGTACTGCGTCCAATCATCTAACTCTATCGACATTTGTGATATTGGCCAATTTCCGCAAACGTCAAATAATACGCTCCGTACTCAAATCGTTAGAATTGCTGCGGAGTTTGCGTAGTGTTGAAAACGACGTCGCGGATTTGTTGAATAAAAGAGAATATTACAACGCAATAGAGTTGATTTTAAAAAGCAAGAAAGCCGCAGCGAATCATAAGGAGTATACTTGTATAGGAGATTTAGGGACTCGGTTGCAAGATACTTTGGTTCTGACGGAGGAAAAATTGGACTCGGTGCTGTCAAGTTTGTGCAGCAATTTTGATGAGAAAACCTTCAGGAAACTGAGGAAAGCTTATGCGTTATTGGGAAAGACTCAGGCGGCGATGGAACAGCTCCATATGCATTATTCCTCCGCAGTCAATGAATCATCAATAGATGCGGTCAAGAACCATGTTTCGGTAGCTTCAGCGGAGATGAAGTTTGTAGATATGTGCCAGTCGGTACAACCCAACAAAGCTCCTGTATGCCTACTTAATTTATGCGAGAATCTATTTCTGATCATGAGAAGCTACTATTTGCTTGTAGATTGGCATACTAAACATGATGAGGAAGAAATATTACCAAGTACAAACAATGTCTTCGATATAGAAAAGAATGTCAGTAGGGAATATATTAGGCAGAAATTAAAAGCCGGCTTAGTGAGGATTTGGCACGATGTTCAAGCGAAAGTCTCGACGTTTTTAAAATCGTCAGGCTTGGAGGAATATCCATTCGAGAAGTTCATCCAAATGTTAGGAATATTAAGGAAATTGACGCAAGTGGCTGAGGTTTTCTGCGGCGATAAATCGGATTTATTGCAAGATTTTATTAAAACTCAAAGCGTATCGTATATAAAAAATTATCACAGAGGCAGAATGGATGAACTAAAGTTATTCTTAGAGAACGAAGGATGGGAACAGTGTCCGGTGAGACCGACATTTAATTTGCTCAATCTCCAGGAATTTAAGCAGTTTAAAAAGCATTTGACTGCTTTGAAATCGGACGCATCGATAATTGCATCAAAAGCCCAGTCAGATGGGACCTCGTCAGTCAATTCTCAAGATGATAGCATCTGTATCGCCAAATACTTTAGTCCGAAGGCAAATCATACACCGTTCGAAATCTTTAGGAGTGATAATGTTACTAATGACGATATATTTGGCTTGGAACCGGAAGTTGAGAGCGAAGAATCTGAGGATGAACCGGAAGAACTTAAAAGGTCTTTTGTAGATGAGACAGACCGTCACGATTATAATACAACACATGAGAAAGTTCGCGAAAGTCCATCAAAGGTTAAAGACAGTGTTATAGTTACGAACACGACGCTATCAGTCCTTCGTAACTGCGGCCAGTATCTCCAGATATGTAGATTCCTACCTCAGATATCTTTGGAAGTCGTTCTGCTGATGAACCAGCTCTTCGACTACTATTTTTACACGGTCCATCTGTTCTTCACGTCGGATTTAGATGTAGCTTCTTCTACGTTGTACAGTCAGAAATTGAACGCACTCTTGAAGAGAATCTCTAATAATATAGATACAGCGGGAGACGGTGATGGGAAATTGTTCCTATGTCCTGAATTACCTCAGCATTTAGATTTGACTTCGGAAGCAAATCTTCACGGTTTAGCGGAGAGGATTGTAGGTGTCGAAAGCGTCGTTTTCTTGGCGAAGCAATTTGAGATTTTGCAACCGTATTTAGAGTCGATAGTCGCTCCTCACCAGCGATTGCTCTTGGAGCATTTTAGGGATAATACCTTAGCGGTTGTGACGGACTTAAGGCAACCGGTTTACATGTGTTCCGCTTCTAAGGCTGTTGAGGCAAGAACAGCTCTGATAGCGATGTCCCAAGTGAAATGGGACGTGAAGAGTGTGGCTGTTGAGCATAGCCAATACGTGGATATGATTATACGGAAGATTCAGATGTTCGCATTACGTTTAGAGAACATATGCAGTAGGGTTTCGCTGAATATGGTCGTGTTGAATTCGATATGGAGTATGGTCTCGAAGTTCGTTGTGCATCTATTGGTAGAGGGCTTCTCGAATGCGAATAAATGTTCGAACGGCGGTAGAGGTCTCATGCAGTTGGATTATACGCAGCTTCTGCAAAAACTAGAGAAGATATCCGGTTTGAAACCGATCCCGTATCAGGATTACGTGGATAGGTATGTGAAAGCGTATTATTTGCCACGGAAGGGCTTGGAGGAATTTGTGATGGAGCGACTTGAGTATTCCAATAAACATCTACTGGCTTTAGTTGCATGCGCATGTGAGAATAAAAAGGATAGGCAGGCATTGATAGCTGTTATCGAGGGACGGGATTCAACGTTGTAGAGTTAGAATCTATATCAGAAATATATTAATACTCTTCAAGGCTGCAGCAGTTAACATCAAATGATTTGTAAACAACGATAACTGCTTATTATGAAGGTGTTATCAACCTTATTGATGGACCATCGCAGAAATATTAATAAGTAAGTGAAGATATATCGATCTAAATAGAGATCTTATTTATACAGTGTTACCAGTCTATAATTTGTAAGACTATTTATTCCTGGTAAGACTAAGTTAATTGCTCCATGAAGAAATGCTTAGACTCTTCTGAATATTATGATGTTTGGACCAAATCTGAAGGAAAAGATCAGATAATGTGAAGAAGTGGATTTTAATAGGAAAGTTGGAAGGAAACGGGAGGAAGATTAAGGATGACAGTAGTTGAAAATGACTTCAAATACTTTAGCATTTCATCACGATCTCACCAGATTTCAAAGAATGGTCCTAGATAATAATCATGCTAAATCTAGAGGGATTACCTCTTAAGTGCAGTTACCGGAACACACTGACAGGTGTATGACCATAGCTTTTGGACTTGAGGATGATAGCTAAATAGAGGTGCAGGAGAGGTGCAAAGAAACCATATAGAACTTTATTTTTGAAAGCTCCAGTTCATTGAAGGATTTCAAATAAGTGGAACTGGCTATCAGAAAAGCCCTTAATCAAGCCGGAGATTGAAGATGGCAACTTATTAAAAATGATGTATGGAGTCACAATGAAAGCACTCAGATTACAGACCAGAAGAGAGAGAGAGAGAGAGAGAGAGAAATACGAATGAAAGACACACTTGTAATGTGCGAGTGAGAGAAAACTAAAACTAACCATCAGAGGGCTTTTTGTTGAGCCGAAGATTGGAGTTTTTTTTTAATGTCATAACAGGCAAACGAACAGTTGTGTCACCTGGGGTTAAGTGATAACACCCCCCACCCCACCATAGACACTAACAACACCAGGGGAGTTGAAAGTGCGTTGGCAGCCTGTGTTTGGGGAAAGGGGTGGGAGGGGGAGAGGTGAGGGAAGGGGAAGTGGGTCTCCGGCGCTCTGACTGACCGAACGAAACGCAATAATGCAAGCACTGTTACTTCACGTCGATGTTTCTGTGTGTCGCGTAGTAGTACCGGCGAGCCGACCCATTCCTGCTTAAACCAGTAATAGCTTCAGCGTGGCACTGCTTCCTTCTGAACCTTCTGATGGCAACTCATTAAACATGGAGTCACAATAAAACCACTCAGATTACGGATCAGAAGAGAGAGAGACTAACGAACGTAGACAAACTTGTAATGTACGAGCGAGAAGAAAACAGAAACTTGACTACACTCAGCAGCAAATTGTTAAAAGATCTGAATCATATACAAATAAATTATAATTGAAATACTATTTATGTGTTTATAATTTTAAAAAATGAGGTATACATTTTTGGGGGTATTAACATGATATGGCTTTTAGGGCTAGCTACCAGCCTTGAGTTGAAAATCTATTGCCAAGCAAATGTTGGTGTGTTCCAGCAGTTGCATTTGAGAGCCAGTTCCCCCTCTAGATTTAACGTGTTTAGCCTATAAAGTATTTAATAAATAAGTGCGTGTAACCGTCACACGCGATTGAAGTTAAACTTCTTTTACTTGTATGATTTTTCAATTAATTATTCTTTATTGATTATTTATTTTGCGTACTTTTCTATATTTTATCTACTTTATAACATGGAGTTGCTAATAATATTTCCTGTGTTATTTAAGTCCCGAATCAGCCGATAAACCGAAACCAGATGGCAGTACAGTCGCGCGCCCATATATACATAATTAATTCTATTGTAGGATTCGATTATTATTCAATTTAATATTTTTTTCCAAAGATTTTGATTGATTTGTTTATAAACTATTTATTGACAAAATCAAAAATATTTAAAAACCGGATGGTACAGAAACGTGACGCCATATTGCCGTAACGGACTTCCGTTCCATTGTCGCCCAGTTACCTCCTAGTCGCGCCTAAAGAAGTTTTACTTCCAAAATAGGGTGTAAAGTGAAGTTTAATACATTTCAAGCAATGTCTGTCATTTCGTTTTCATTTCTTTTGAATGGATTTGCATAATCTGGTATGAGGACCTGAGATCTGGATTATGAAAGAGACGGATAACAGAAGATTACATGTGGCAGACATGCGAATTATAAGATGGATGTGTGGTCTATTAATTAGAATGGATAAGATTTAATTTTTTTAAACATCGAAGTTTTTGATGAGCATTGTCGCGTCCCTAGAGGAAGTTCCAAAGTAACATAAGTGGTTGAGAAGTTAAGGAGTAATAGGTTAGCATTGTACGGGTATGTAATGACGATGCAAGTCATGGTATTACAAAAATTTTAAGCATGGAGGTGGATGGCTATAGGGGAATAGGAGGAAGAAGGTATGGATTGGTAGTGTGATGAATTTCATATGTATAAAAGTGAATTAACAGTGAATCGAACGAGAGGAATGTACTTATTGGAATGAATTAAAGAAGTACTAAAGGAGACATCCCTTACTTATTTAGTACTTCTGTCCCTAATAGAAATAAATGCTGGATCCGTCCTTGCTTGGCCGCTATTTGTTTTGGACAAGGATCTGTATTTCAATAATGAATGAATATCTAAGTGAGGTTCACAGGTTATGAACAAAAAATAATTGTCAACATTCATAATTTTTATTATCTACTTATCTATATACATATATTAAACAGAGTCGGCTTAGTTCATATAAAAACCCAAGACGCACAGTCTCGAATAAAAGTAGCGCTCAAAACCGTCCCGCATAAACTCCTCGATATACATACGTGGATACAGTTATGCGATAAACTTATACGGTGTTATTACAAAAAAAAAGTGTGTGTGTACTTATGTACACGCGTTAGAAGTTATACTTCTTTGGTGTAGCAAGATAAAAATCTTTTCAAAAATTTTATCTGTCGCCTTATTCTACGTTTGTAGAAAAAACGACACTAACAATAGAAAAAAGGTATTTAATACATTGAAAGTTTTAATGCAAAAAAACAAAATATTGACTGTAGCTAACTTCAGGGTGTCGGTTTTTCGTGACGGTGTGCGCGCGCATCTTAAAAATTTACTCTCATCATTTTTCCCTAACGCGCCAAAAGAAGTATAACTTCAAAAAGTTAAATACGTATTGAATACTTGCTTTAAAAAGGTCTCGTATTAAATGCACCGCGGTTGCTGTATGTTCGCCATCTTGCTCTTTTGTCTCGCTTTGGTTACGTTAGGTTAGACTTGCGAAAAAGGAAACGCGAACTTGCCTCGGACGAGCGCGGTGCATGTAATATGGAACCTTTTTAAAGCAACTATTCAATACGTATTTAACTTTTTTGTCATAACACCGATGATTTTGCAAATTCAAACTTACCTAAACGATTTAAAGTAGTTTTTACAAGGACACAAGCGACGCGAGACTATTTGAAATGAGTGCATACTTTTCAACTGTGTGCATACTTTATGCGGAGGGCTTGAGACGTTGAGTGTGCCTCTTGAGTGTTTATATACATCAATGGCTTAGTTACACCATTTACAACTCAAAAACGGCTGGACCGGTTTATATGATTTTTAATCTGCTGCATTCGTCTCTCCCGAATCGCAGAAAAAATTATAACCGCAATGTATTCTGTAAGTTCGTTTTTGGTTGTCGCGAACGGGTTGACTGCTTTCGATTAACTTTATATGTTCGTGTATTGATCACATGGAATCGAACTGAGTGCAACACAACACATAGTTAACAGACAGTAGTGTAACAATACTTCGAGAACGTTTTCAATTCGCTTTAATAAAGCAAATGCCTTCCTACCTCGTGAATTACATTTATTGAGCTTAATTCAGTTTGAGACATAATCATTTTACCCTTATCCCACCTAAGTAGGGTCCGCACAACATGTTTTCCTTTAGCACTCTTGCCTATCAGATCTCATTTCAGTATTCACACATTTTACACACATCATTTTTCACACAATACACTACCTTTTTCGGTCTTCCTCTACTCTTACATCCATCGACCATCATACTCAAAGCTTTTCTAGTTACATGGTCTTCATCTCTCCTCATGACATGTCCATACCATGCTAACCTATAACTCCTTAAGTTCTCTGTTACTGGTGCTATTTTCAAACTTCCTCTAATATATTAATTCCTAACACCACACATCCACCTTAACATTTGCATCTCTGTCAAATGTAGTTTTCTCTCATCCGTCTATCTCGTCGCCCAGCACTCAGATTGCGTACAACATGACTGGTCTTATAATAGTTTTATACACCTGTTAATTCAGTTTCAGTATTCACTTTATTAACAAACAACTGAATTTAATTCAGCTAATAAATTAACAGAACGTTTGTTAATTCTGATACGGTACGAGTAGTCCGGTGAAGTTGTTAACCCTTACAGGACCATAAGATGTACATGACTAAATATGCCAATACAACACAATATTTTAGCTATTGTGGGTGTAATGTAAGAGAATATCACCAGAAATATATAATATTAATATATATAATACTACAACAAATACACCTGATCATTGGTCCAGAGGGAAAAATATTTCCCTTTAGATGATGTGCAATTTCTAGGTCTTGTGCTAAAATATTCTGCAGTTTACTGTATTATTATATAAAATTATACTTACCAAATAATATAAAACACGTGACAAAATACAGTTATTTTATTTTCTCAAGTCCAAAACACTTTCAAGATATTATTAGTTCAGCCCGCGAATGTTTTGGTTTTGGCGCAATAAAGTTTGACTTTTTTTTTATTCGTTCAGAAACACATTTGCCGCCTTGGACATATGTTTTATTTAGACATTCAGTAAAAAAAAAATATCGATACAATAATAATTGACCAATCAATAACGATTTTTGTAGAAGGGAAAAATATTTCCCTTGAGTGTGAAAGGGTTAAGGCCTTGCTAGGCCAATAGCGTAGTCAGTTCGAGAAAAAAAAAAACAGGCGGTACGAGGTTTGACGCGTCAACTATTATCTTGTATAAATAACGTTTAAAAAAATATAGTAAATTGAAATGAAATAAAAATAAATAGGTTATCCCTTAATTACGTATATTAACTACGAATAACCCACTACTTCGTTCGCGTTTTTTTTTTTTTATTTTTGGCTACCAATCTTCTGGTAGATTATTACTGCCATTATCGAGTAGGTAATGATATAACACGTTTCTTGCGATCATTTTCAATGAACTAATAAGATGGTGGTTATCTTGTTAGAACTTCCCAGGCAATTATATTATATCTAAAACACCTTTTTACTTCTTCTATTTTATTTTTGGCAACCAGTCTTCTAGTAGACTATTACTGCCATTGTCAAGTGAGTAACGATGTTACAAGTTTCTTGATATAATTTCAATGAACTAACGAGATGGTGGCCATCTTGTTAGAACTCTCCTGGGAGTTTTTGTGGCAAGTCAGAATCCATGCTCCGTGGTATTATTTCCGATCCACTTCCCTTGTGCATAATAACTAAACTATATTACGTAAAGCACCACCAACATTACACAACATAGAGCCAAATAACACAAGATAATGGATAAAATATAAAGACCATTACATGGCATTCCAAGATCCCGCCAAAAACTTATTTATGATATAAAAGTGAATCCTAGATTTGTCTAAAACCGTAAAGATTAAAGTTCCCTACAAACGAATGGAAAACTCACTGGTCAACTGACTGTTGGCAGCATAAGTTAAAAAAAAATACCATATTTATTACAAAATTTGAAATTCTCGAACAATAATAAATTAAGTAAAATAAGATAACAATTTAAAAAAAGGTACAGATATTTAGATATAATCCGCCATTTTGAGATCAGAGTCTTACAAAATGTCTTAAAAAAGGGGTTAATAACTTCTGTTATCCATCTCTTTCATAACCTAGATCTCAGGTACTCATACCAGATTATATAAATCCATTCAAAAAGAATAAAAACGAAATGACATACTGTTTGAAATGTATCAAACTGCACTGTACACCCTGTTTTTGAAGGTAAAACTTCTTTAGGCGCGACTAGGAGGTAACTGGACGACAATGCAACGGAAGTCCGTTACGACAATATAGCGGCACGTTTCTGTACCATCGGCTTTTTAAATATTTTTGATTTTGTCAATAAATAGTTTATAATTTCATATAAAAAAATCCGTAGCAAATGGCATTAAATTCGGTTTTCACTACGGTTACGAAAATTGCATTTTCAATGTAACAATTATATGAAATGTAATTGTATATTCGGCCGCTTACGGGGCTTAATAGGTAAACCAATTTTTTTTTTTTTTTTTTATATCATAGGAGGCAAACGAATAGGTGGGTCACCTGATGTAAGTGATCACCACCGTCCATAGACACTTGCAACACCAAGGGAGTCGCAAGTGCGTTGCCAGCCTGTGTAGGGAGGGGGGGAGGAAGGGAAGGGGAAAGTGGAAGGGGAGGGGAGGTGGGTGTCCGGCGCTCTCACTGACCGAACGAAACGCAACAATGCAAGCACTGTTACTTCACGTCGGTTTTCTGTGAGAGGGTGGTACTACCCCGGGCGAGCCGACCCATTTATGCTGAAACCAGTAATAGTTTCAGCGTGGCTCTACCACCTACAGACTACCTACCTACAATTGTAATAGAAATATCATGGGAACTGTCTAAATAATAAAAAGAAACAGTAAAAATCGGGACGTGTACGGTGCAACTGTCGCAGACTTTACGTCGACCGACGGCCATGTTGAACAAACGCAATTCACCGATTGGTCCTCATGGACTTAACTACATTTGAAAAATACTGTATCGTGGATCTATCTGACTTTGATAAAATATTATGATTTTAACAATTTATTGCTTAAAGATTTTTTTTACCTTTTCTTTTGATACAAAAATCTCAAAAATTCTCGGATATGGATTTATCCATGTTTGAAGTTAAGCGACTCATTTATTTAATACAACAATTTAATAAAAATCTCTCGTAACATCCAATGAAGGTACGTTACGAACTACTTTAGAAAACGCTGTGTATTTACAACAGAAGCTGTGCGTTCCGTCGTCCGACCTCCATTTAAGCCACGAATAGTTTTTATTGTCGCCACAGATATCTTTGCAGAAAGTTAACTGTTCTATCGTAGTCTTATTGTAATGTGAGGAGTTTATTGATACGAAGGCGACTGCTGCTTTGTTATCGGGATCGTAGACAACCTGGAAATTATTATTCTAGTATTAACATATAAGATTCACTCTAGGGCCATAGGCCTCTTCCCGAAGGAAGGTATGGGCGTAATCACCACGCCAGTCCACCACTTATTGGCGATTTCAAACTCTGAGAAATCCACAGTACTAATCTATTTGTCAAGTTTGACCAAATTATACATTACTAGCCTCTGCCCGCGACTTCGTTCGCGTGGAATAGTTACTTTGGGCTAACGCTAACACACAGCGGAAGCTCTCAAGAGGAAAAAAACCCCGATTTTGAAACATTCTTCATTGGTGCTCCGCTTCTATTGGTCTTAGCGTGATGATATATATCATATAACCTTCCTCGATAAATGAGCTATATAACACTGAAAGAATTTTTCAAATCGGACCAGTAGTTCCTGAGATTACCCCCTACAACGTCACAAACTCACAAACTTTACCTCTTTATAATATTAGTATAGAATACAATGTTATATGAAACTTGGTTCAGTAGTTTCGGAGTTCATCGTAGACAAACATCATGGCACTGGATTTTTATACAGGCTGAATGTTTAGACAGTAGCAATATTTATGGGTACTCTGCACTCGATTCTCGTTCTAAATCAATTAAGAAAAATAGGTGCTTAATATTTGACCTAATTATCTAGAAAAATACAAAAAATATACACAATCCTCTACGCGTCTATGTCAGTGACCGTCGGGTGATTTCATTTTCACTTGAAGGGAATGTTAGAACACAACAAAAGGGCTTACTGTCCGTTTTGTTATCGAAAGTTATTATCTCCGGGTCGCCTATTGTAACTTTTGGCACCGGTCATGCATCTAGATTTATTACGTTTGTAGCTATACTTTTGAAAGTCTTAGAATTTTAACTTAGGTTTTCTTTGTTGTTTGTTAGTATTTGTTTTGATATTAAATGTGACCATGAACTTTCTTCTCTTAGAATATTGTAAGCGAGTAACCTAACACGTGGTATATCATTTATTATTTTAGCATTAACATTAGCATGTAAGAGATCCACTTCAGTGTCATAAGCGTCTTCCCAAAGAAAGATATGGGCATAATCACTCGCGACAATCCACAACCTATTTCAGTTAATATGTTTTTGGATATGCTTATAACTATCTAGTTAAGTTTTGTGTGAAAGAAAATTATTGAAAATACATACGGAAAAATGAGGAATTTGGGTAAAGTAAACAAACCTTATAGAAATACATAGGGACGGGTACAACTCCGTTATTGTTCGCGTCGACGCCGAGGTATATCTCTCTCTGTCGACCTCCGCTGTCGGGTAGCGTGAAGACACCGTACGTTCCCGTATACAGCACTACTGATCTACCGTACTTCTGTATACGACGTCTCAAAGCCTGAAATGTATTAATATAATCTAGTAATTTTGTAATAACTAGCGACAGTACGCGACTACGTCTGTGTTAGTGTCTTTATAAATGACTAGCTTTTTGCTCGAGGCTCCGCTCGCATTAAATATATACATTGATCACTTTTGACTCCGATTCCTTTTCGATATGGCTATAAGTTTTTTTTATTGTTTGTAAAAATAAAATGTTGCTTCCGAATATTTTTTCCCCACCTAAAAACCTTTTTTTTTGAGGTTATACTTCTTTTGGCGCGTTAGGGAAAAATGATGAGAGTAAATTTTTACGATGCGCGCGCACACTCTCACGAAAAACCGACACTCTGAAGTTATTCGATGCGTGGGGCGCGCCGGCGGGTGGTCGGCGCCGCCCCTGAAGTTATTACGATGCGTGCGCACACCGTCACGAAAAACCGACACCCTGAAGTTATTACGATGCGTGCGCACACCGTCACGAAAAACCGACACCCTGAAGTTATTACGATGCGTGCGCACACCGTCACGAAAAACCGACACCCTGAAGTTATTACGATGCGTGCGCATACGGTCACGAAAAACCGACACCCTGAAGTTTTGTGCGGCGCCCCGCCGAAAAACGGGAGCAGGAAAAAGACCTGAATTTTACGTGCGGCGACGCGAAAAACCGACACCCTGAAGTTTTACGATGCGGCGCACACGTCACGAAAACCGCACCCGAAGTTATTCGTGCGCGCGCGTGCGCCCGTCCGAGCGGTTTTGTGCGGGAGTGGTGCGCATACGGTCACGAAAAACCGACACCGAAGTTTTCGTGCGTGCGCACACCGTCACGAAAAACCGACACCCTGAAGTTATTACGATGCGTGCGCATACGGTCACGAAAAACCGACACCCTGAAGTTATTACGATGCGTGCGCACACCGTCTCGAAAAACCGACACCCTGAAGTTATTACGATGCGTGCGCACACTGTCACGAAAAACCGACACCCTGAAGTTATTATGATGCGTGCGCACACCGTCACGAAAAACCGACACCCTGAAGTTATTACGATGCGTGCGCACACCGTCATGAAAAACCGACATCCTGAAGTTATTACGATGCGTGCGCACACCGTCACGAAAAACCGACACCCTGAAGTTATTACGATGCGCGCGCACACCGTCACGAACCCTGATGTTAGCTATAGTCAACATTTTGTTTCTTTGTATTTGTTGTTTGTATTTCTTTGTATTAAAACTTTCAATGTATTAAATACCTTTTTTCTATTGCTAGTGTCGTTTTTTCTACAAACGTAGAATAAGACGAAAGATTTTTATCTTGTTACGCCAAAGAAGTATAACTTCTAACGCGTGTACATAAGTACACACACACTTTTTATATGATACATCTATAGGCGAGCGTAAGCCTGATTGTTGGCGTGGTGAGACGTGGCGACGCGGTGCCATACGCAAGCGACTGTGCGCAATCTCTCTTGCCGCACTGAGCTCGCATACCTATAGTGTATACAGTGTTGTTTACTACTTTACACATGTGTTTCACATTTGCCAGGCGTTCCGTGACGGCTCAATTTTTTTTATTCTTTGTAAGGTTTATCGTTTGACCACGTTCTCACCTGATATTAAATAACGATCTGGTCTAAAATGGTAAACACGCTAAACTTAGAGGGGGACTGGCTCTCAAGTGGAGCTGACGGAAGACACCAAGTGCTTGGCGATAGATTTTTAACTTGAAGGTGGTAAATAACCGGCGGGGTACTTAGAAAAAGCCCTACCGCCATGCCGGGGTATCATCACGCTGTTTCCCTTCGGCAAAAGCTACAACAGTTACTAAGATTCGGACCTACATCCATCGACCCGGTGTCCGAATACGCTACCAATTAAGCCATCATCAATATATGACTTTTTTCAAAACTTTTTCAAAATTCAACTTATTGAGACATTTTCTCCTTCAATATTCTAAATGAAATCAAAATCAACATATCCTTTATTCAATTTAGGCCCTGAGAACGCGCTTATGATCGTCAAAGCTATCGCCGGTTCGGAAAACAACCCAGTCATCGAGAAGAACCCGCAAGAAACTCGATCTGGTTTATCTTTTCATGTTATATATTTTTACAAAGCATTAATATTTACATTCGTTGTAAGTGGATGCACAGAGAGGGGCGTCATTTCCAGACGTCACAATAATTCACATATTGGATCCACCCTATAATAGCCTTTAGATATTAAAACCCGCTTGACATGGTTCTTGAACTCACTGTCCGGCAAATCGGTAATGTGTTTTGGGACTTTGTTATAAAACCTAACACTATTACCTAAAAAACTGTTTTTGGACTTAGTGAGTCTGAAGCATGGAATGACCAATTTGTTGCTGTTTCTAGTATTTAAATTATGCTGGTCTTTTACCAGATCCAGCATCTGTCATCATTTCTGTTATTAAATGAACTTTATGAAAATCAAATAAAGAAATACCAAAATGAAATCAAAGCAGTCATATGGATTGCCGACTGAAGAGAAAACTCAAAATAATATAATAACTGTATTCTCTTTGTAATTTCTTAATTAATTACAGTATGAATGACAGTATATAATATAACAATTTGTTTGTTGCAATTATTAAAAATAGGTGCTTTTCATATATGGACCGTTTATTTTGAAAGTGGTGTAAGTCCATTTTCTTTTGTTTCGAGAAAATTAAAGGTTACTATATTTGTTGATTTAAAAATACAGGCAAATCATATGAGGTCTGGCATTGTTTCTATTGTTTTATCAACATTTAATTTGTTTATGTAAATTTGTTTTTGGCTAATTAGACTACGATAACACATATTTATGTGCTGTAAATGGACTTACACCACTTTCAAAATTAGACAATTGTAAAAATCGTTTAATTTCAATTTTGAAAAATCAAATATCGCTTAAAATATACTTCATTTTAATATAATTTTGTTTACAAATACGCATAACAACACATAAAATTTTATTTTAGACGGCAATTACATTGTCATTACAAGATACTGATTACAAGAATTTACTTATTCTCTGAATGTGGTAGTGTTTCAAAATATGCATGATGCACCGGAGGTATATAGGGTAGTAGCTGCTTCATGTCTTTATATTTTTTGTACGTAATAGGTCTGGCATTTTGGTACAAAGGCTCCAGGGCGATTTTTTCAAATTTTAACGGTCTTCCAGGACGTAGAGGTAATAAATTGATAATTTTACTACTATTGTTTTTGTTGTTTTTTTAATTCGCCAAAATACGGGCAAAGATACAGAGTCATACACCCTTGTCGTACTTATTTTCTTCTCACAGGTTATGCGCTGTACATTTTCTAATACATTTCTCTATTTTTTTTATATCTATCTTTTAACTTACGAGTAGTGGAAACACGGAGGGGAAACAATGCAAATCATCCGCGGGTGAAACCGCGGGACACAGCTAGTATAAAATAAATGAAAAATAACAAAACACTGATCGGTATCCATCTGCTATGTCACCTACCTCTGTCAATTGGACTTACACCACTTTCATAATCGATGATTATGCAATTTCATTTACCGACCGATTTTAAGTTGTACAAAACATGGGATTTTTTTGAGAAATTAAACATGGACTAGTTATATATAAAAAATTTACATTAAATTAAGCATGAATTACGTGATAGCTCATTTTTCTCAAAAATGGACTTACACCACTTTCAAAATAAACGGTCCATATATTGGCACTCTGAGCAATAATTATTTACACTTTTCTAAAGTCCATTAATCAATCAATCGTATGATGAACCGCAAAATATCATATAACAGGCTACTATACTACGCGTTGCTAGTCTGACGTAAGCCACGCAAGCGCAATATAGCCGGCCACGCTTACTAGCATGTCAACGCGCCTAATGAAATTTTCACTTCAAAATAGAATAGAACATCATATATTATGAAAGAAATTGACAATACTCACGTCTTCCAAAGCAGCCCAATCGCCAGCGTTTACTCTTATCCACTGAGGCGCTGCGTTCGCGTAATGGAACGTAGCTCTCTGCTGAGCGTACATTACAAAGTCCGCCCTCGCCGCTAGATGTCCTCGACTTAAAAACTGGAAGAACAGTTATATACTACTAAATTCACAACCCCAGTAGATGTATTGAAGTAATACTTAATAAAAAAATAAAAATGGTTACTGTGGGTTATCCTTTACAGATAAATATATAACATCGCGGAATTTTAGTGATCTCTTTAAGATATACAATTCAGTAGTACATTAATTTGATCTATCTCGTAGTTTAGCCAGCGTTTGCGATTTAAGCGTACAAAAATATGTTTGTTACGACACCACATTACAAATGTTTGAATTTTTCGGCTTCTCTGAACTATAATATGTATGTAGTATACATATAATCCTTTCTTAAATCACTCTATCTATTGTTGAAAATTGTATTAAAACCCGTTGGATAGCTTAAAAGATCTAAGAGAAAAGACAGCAGAGGCGTCTTCATTTTATACTATGTAAAGATGACAATACATTATCGGATAATGTTTCATGTTAAATTACTTGTTATGTCATGAAAAATAAAGAATTATGTAAAGTTCTCACCTGATTCTTTTTGACGTATTTCTCAGACATATTCTCACCAAGTATCTCGTCGATACGTTTCTTCTGACTCTCATATTTGTACAACGTCGATATATGCAGAGTTTTAAACATACCTCCTCCTGGAAATTAAAATTCGTGATTTTCATGAAATACCTTGTTTCGTTTATATATACAACTAGCTTCTCCCCGCGACTTGGTTCTCGTAGAATAGTTACTTTGGGCTAACGCTAACACGCAGCAGAAGTTCTCAAATGAAAAAAAAAAGTGTGTGTGTACTTATGTACACGCGTTAGAAGTTATACTTCTTTGGCGTAACAAGATATTTCAAAAATTTTATCTTTCGCCTTATTCTACGTTTATAGAAAAGACGACACTAACAATAGAAAAAAGGTATTTAATACATCGAAAGTTTTAATACAAACGTAAAACTTTACTCTCATCATTTTTCCCAAACGCGCCAAAAGAAGTATAACTTCAAAAATTGGTTTTGAAACATTCTTCATTGGTGCTCCGCTCATATTGGTCTTAGCGTGATGATATATATCCTATAACTTTCCTCGATAAACGAGCTATATTCCTGAGATCAGCGCGTTCAACCAAACAAACAAACTCCTCAGCTTTATAACATTGATATAGATGTTTTTGAAGTGAAAGCTGCTTTTAGGCACGTTGAGCGGTATTTATGGCAGAAAATAAATTTATAATTTCGCGTCAAAGCGTGCTACGTAAACGTGAATGACCGTATTGCGCTTGCGAGAAACATTTTTGCCCGCGGTTTCTGAGATACTCGGTTAAACTACCAATAGTTACTGATTCAACAAAGTTATCCATAAGGTAAACTGTCAAATGACCCCGTTGAGTTTTACTGACATTTATCGTATGATTGTGTGTTCAGAAACGCAATTCGACAAGTTATCGAATCGATACCGCTACAGATCAACTACAATTAAAGTACCTCGGAAACCGGGTATAAGTCTTTATTTCATTACAATAGGTTCGGTCTATCAAAAGTTATTGTAATTTTAATGACGACGCAACTTAAGTACGAGAGACAAGTGGATAATAATTACACTTAATACATTCAGATGACGTTATTAGTCACTGTTTGATACGTCAGGTTCCACGCGAACGAAGTCGCGGGCACAGTTAGTCCATACTAATATTAAAGTTTGTGAGTTTGTGACGTTGTAGGAGGTAATATCTGGATCTACTAAACCGAATTCGAAAATTCTTTCACCAATAGAAAGCCACGATATTTGCGAGTGTCATAGGTTATATATTAACCCGAAAAATGAAAATACTTCTTGTGGTAGTCGGATTTGCATGGTAAGTCGGAGAAAAAAACGGTCGAACGTAAACGATTCTTACGAACGCTGCCTTAACGATGAGAGATATATGATTGAGTTCCAGAGAAAAGTTGTAGAGCTTCATAATGTCTACAAAAAAGTCAGCGACAGCATATGTCTAACTTTCATATTTAAGTCACAAAAAGTAGTTTTTTTTTAATAAATGTTTACCGCCGAGCGAAGTGGGCTATTTGTTAGCTAGTAACAAATTAACGACAGATTAAACAATGTTACAGTTATTCATAGAGAACTGCTTAAGTAAGCTTACCAATAAAATGAGGTCTCGGTTGACCATATTGCATGAAATTATTGACTGGTGTTAGGTGATGCTTTACATAGTAAGTCGTGTAAAGATGTTTGTCGAAGCAAGCTTCGTACAATGTATAGAACACGTTCTTCAGTTTGTATCCAAACCTGAGGACAATAACAACACATTGCACGGGGATCACTGGAGAATAAGTTATAACAATTCAATAAAACGATAGAAGTCTCCGCGTACAACGTTAAAACTATTTGATAGATCAATTTGAATTTTACGTTTGAAGTAATCAGTCATAAGGTCTGCCGACAGAAGGGATAACGCAAAACAATGCAATTACTGTATTCTCTTTTGAACTTTTAAATTAATTGTTGTGTGAATGACAATGTTTAAATTTTAGAATTTGTTTATTGAAATTATTAATTAACGTTAGTGTAGTTTTCATATCTATTAGCGCTCCGAGTAATAATTATTACAGCTTGTAAGTGGTAGAGCTACGCTGAAGCTATTAATGATTTCAGCATGAATGGGTTGGCTCGACCGCGGGGTATTACCACCCTCTCACAGAAAACCGACGTGAAGTAACAGTGCTTGCGTTATTGCGTTTTGTTCGGTCACTGAGAGCGTCGGAGGCCCACCTTCCCTCCCCTTCCCTTTTTCTCCCTCTCCCTCAAGACAGGTTGGCAACACACTTGCGACTCCCCTGGTGTTGCAAGTGTCTATCGACGGTGGTGATCACTTAACATCAGGTGACCCACCTGTCCATTTGCCTCCTATGATATAAAAAAAGTGCGTGTATACTTATGTACACGCGTTAGAAGTTATACTTCTTTGGCGTAACAAGATAAAACTCTTTTCAAAAATTTTATCTTTCGCCTTATTCTACGTTTGTAGAAAAAACGACACTAACAATAGAAAAAAGGTATTTAATACATTGAAAGTTTTAATACAAAGAAAGAAAATGTTGACTATAACTAACTTCAATGTTGACTATAGCTAACTTCAGTGCGCGCGCACATCGTAATAACTTCAGGGTGTCGGTTTTTCGTGACGGTGTGCGCGCGCGCATCGTAATAACTTCAGGGTGTCGGTTTTTCGTGACGGTGTGCGCGCGCATCGTAATAACTTCAAGGTGTCGGTTTTTCGTGACGGTGTGCGCGCGCATCGTAATAACTTCAAGGTGTCGGTTTTTCGTGACGGTGTGCGCGCGCATCGTAATAACTTCTAGGTGTCGGTTTTTCGTGACGGTGTGCGCGCGCATCGATAAAATTTACTCTCATCATTTTTCCCTAACGCGCCAAAAGAAGTATAACTTCAAAAAAACATTTTATACGTATTATTAGTCAATGAAACATATAATGTGCTGCAAAATCTCAATACAAAATATCAATATTATAGAAGTACACAGGCTCCTATACAACGCGTCGCTAGTCTGCCGTAAGCAGCGCAAGCGCAATACGGCCGATCATGTTTACTAGCTTGTAGCTTACTCATGACACGAAATTATAAATTAATCTCCTGCCACAAAAACACCGCTCAATGCGCCTAAAGAAGTGTTCACTTCAATAAAACTAAACATAAAAAATATATATATAACTAGCCGACCCGTGCCCACTTCGTTGGGCGGTAATAGGCATTATCAAGCTACGACTTTTCTCTAGAACTCAATCGTATATATCTCATAACTAAGGCAGCGTTCGTAAGAAACGTTTTCGTTCGACCATTTTTCTCCGACTCCCCAGATATTACCCCCTACAACCTCACAAACTTTACCTCTTTATAATATTAGTATAGATTATAGATAATATAATTAGTTAATAGCTTCTGCCCGCGACTTCGCACGCGTGGAATAGTTATTTTGGGCTAAGACGCAGCAGAAGCTCTCAAAAGGACAAAAAGCCCCGATTTTAAAACATTTTTCATTGTTGCTCCGCTCCTATTGCCCTTAGCGTGATGATATATAGCTTATGACACTCACAAATAACGTGGCTTTCTATTGGTAAAAGAATTTTCAAAATCGGTTGAGTAGTTCCTGAGATTACTCCCTACAACGTCACAAACTCACAAACTTTACTTTTTTATAATATTAGTATATAGATTATAGCCCCTGCCTGCGACTTCGTCCGCGTAGTAATAGTTACTACTCTGGGCTAACGCTGACACACAGCAGAAGCTCTCAAAAAGAAAAAAACATCTTGATTTTGAAACATTTTTCATTTGTGCTCCGGTCCTATTTGACTTAGCATGATGATATATAGCTTATAACCATTCTCGATGAATGAGCTATATAACACTGAAAGAATTATTCAAATCGGACCAGTAGTTCCTGAGATTACCCCTTACAACGCCACAACGTCACAAACTCACAACGTAACAACTCTACCTCTTTATAATATTAGTATAGATTTTCTCTTACCTGTAAATGTTATTCTCTCCATAACATATCTCATTTGTTTCCTCTGATGTGAACCAGGGTTGGCTTTTGCATTTCACGTCTCTGAACTGGCCTATCCACCTGTCCAGTCTGAAGGTGGAGTTTATTATACAACTGGCTTCCTGCAATTCGTATATTAGTGGAACTCGATTATTACATTACAGAATTATTATCTACTAGTTACCCGCCTCTGCTTCCGGCGGTTTTCCTAACAAAGAAATCCGCCCTTTACAGTATGATCATGTTATAAAAAATACTGCATGTATCAGTGTGTACACGCGGAGAAAATGAAACGTCTTTGACTTATATGTATTTTGTAGGTGGTATAGCCACTTTGAAGCTATTATTGGTTCCAGCATGAATGGGTCGGCTCGCCCGGGGGACCCACAGAACACCGACGTGAAGTAACAGTGCTTGCACTGTTGCGTTTCGTTCGGTCAGTGAGAGCGCCGGATACCAATCTTTCGCCCCCTCTCCTCTCCCCCTCCCCCTCCCACTCCCTGACTTCCACTCCCCCCTTTCCCCCAGACACAGGCTGGCAACGCACTTGCAACTCCCCTGGTGTTGCTAGTGTCTATGGACGGCGGTGATCACTTACCACCAGATGACCCGCCTGTTGGTTTGCCCCCTATAATATAAAAAAATCAAATAAATGTAAAACTAGCTGATTCCCGCGACTTCGTCTGCGTATCTCTATTGTTCTGTTATATCTCACAGGGATATTAGGTTTTAGACGAATGTTCCCACGCAGCTTGACTTTTGCCGATACTTCCAACAATTATCGTTATATTTCAACCAATTTACAAATCGTAACATATTAGATACCTAAACCTTCCACATGCATCACCTTATCTACTCATGGAAACTGCTTGAAAATCCGTTCAGAAGTTTCTGAGGTTGTCGCGAATAAACAGACGTAGCAGAGGACTTTTATAATATGTAGTGATACGTATAAATACGTAAATTTGTATTCTGTGCATTCATATTTAAAGCGGTCAAAAAGTTTGGCGAGGACTGTAAAATAAAGACAATAAAAGGACAATTAAATTGTAACAGAGAACTTACCATGTCGTCATACTTCGCTGCATTCGCTTCTGTATTATTTCCGAGGAAAATATGGTTGCTGTTCCTCGGGCAGCCTACTTGTATTGTCTCAGATGTATTCAGGGAGATATGGCCCGTTTGATCTGGTTCTAGATACACACCATTGCGTATAAACACAGGTGCTGGTAAACCGAAGTCACCGTTCAGATTCAATGTACAACCTGATAACAAAGAAAACAAATATACACAGTGTGGTTCAGCGCAAACATTATTATTTTTGACGTGATAACGTCTTATAAATCGATAAAGCCGGCTGTACGAACGAAAAAGCATGATTCATTGTCACGTTCCGCCTGAGCCGAGCGTGCAAGCGAGAGCGCGGAACAAGCGATATAAAGGCGCGATCGGCCTAAGCGTTCAGCTTGTATACCGTCTATCTATATTACTATAATAAAACTGTAACGAGGCCAATTGTCAAATTGCCAAATGTACATTAATTTTTTTTTAAATTATAATCGAGGTGCATTTTGTCATCGATATAGAAGCCAAAAGTAATCTATTTACAATTTTAGCCTGTCCCTGCGAACACGTATAACTCTGAAAGTACTGAATTAATTTTGACGAAACTTGACACAGTGATATCTAATATTATGAAGTTACACCTAGGATACTTCTTGTCCGCAACGCAAGGGATTTTCCAGGATAACGGACGAAAGTCAAAAATTTGTAGTTAATAAATTCTTGACGGATTTTGATAAATTTTCTTTGTGCTATATATAAAAGACAGATTAGCTAAAAATTTAAGCTATATTTCATTATGCTATGCTTTAAAAAAAAAACAAATAACAAAAAAAAACGGACGCTTGCTTCCGAACCGACGCATTCGTCGTTCCTTATAATGTAAAGTGAGTTATAATTGCGCTACGATAACATGACGTTTCTGTGCGTAATTATTTTATTTTATTTATTTTAGGATCGTCAACATGACAATACACTAGTAAGTATATAAAAAGTGGGACTATTGTGATACATTATAAATGTAGTCATATTTAGAGACAACCACGGCGTGCTCCAACGATAAATAAATATTAAACTATTTTACATATTTAAAAATTTAACATACATAATATAATAATACAAAACAAGGAAATTGAAACAGAAAGAGAGAGAAAAAAAAAAGAAATACTGAAACAATTATAACTGTATTTTGTGAACAAACTGATATGTCTCTATCGCTGTTTTGAAATGATTTCGTTTAGTTGAGAAAATGTCGTACGTTTTATGGTATGAGTTATATGTCCTAGATATTCTGTTGACCGGAGAGTAAAAGCCTAAATTAGTACATGAATGAGAAATATAAAAAGGGACGTATTTATTCGACCTCGGAAGCTTAACAGGAATATTCAATTTGAAGTGATTAGTAATTTGTGGACAGTCAATTTTGTCATGAAATATATTAAATAAAAACATAAGTTCTAATATTATTCTTCGATTATTTAAGGAGGATAATTTGAAGTGGTTAAGACGGTCATTATATTTTGTAATTTTATTGACTACATTGCAATTATAACAAAGATGCCATAAAAATCTTTTCTGTACTCGTTCTATGTTTTTTATATAAATATCATAATGTGGATTCCAGATTAGACTGCAATATTCTAAATTAGGTCTTACTAATGATTTATATAGGTGTATTTTATGAATTATTATGAATCAGTTGAATTAAAAGCATTAAATCTGATAAGAAATCGATGTCAACGTCGATGTTTTTCTAATATCGATCATTCCTAGTCGTCAGTCACGTCGTTATAGTAGACACAGGTGTTGTGTTTGCGTATTGATAATATAGCATGTGAAAAGTTATCGTGGAGTTTCATTCTTCGGCCCTTTGTTTGCAGGATCACCACCGATTTGAAGGTCAATCCCTTGGATTAATGGACTGTTAGGACGCGCGATTCTTCCCTGCCCCCATAGCCTTTGTTTGTCAGGGCTTTTGTCTACGTTAACCATATCGCTTTAAAATGTAATATTGAAGTAAAACTTCTTATGAGATGGCTTTGAAATTGTTATCGGGAACCTTTTTGTTGGACAAAAACTGGTGGGTATAAACACTGTGTCGGGTAGAGTGTCGAAAGCACCTGTTCTCATACGATCACCAAAGCTAAGCAACGTCAACCGCAATCAGTAATTGGATGGATTAACGCCTGGGAGCCTGACGTTGCCTTTTTATTGTATTATATTTTTTTATTAGCTTTTTTTAAATCCGTAAACATGTACTAGACGAAAAAAGAACAAAAATAAGGGATAAAACGAAATCTGTTGTGACTAACATAGGAGAAAAAAATAAACTTTTGAAATTTTTTGGTTGTTTTTCCATACCCCCGACGAATCCAAGCCCTAGGTTATAAAACTCTATTTGTCATACTTACAGCTCCTTAAGTTTACTAATCTACAATATTTGTGAAATACTTATGTATTTTCTACCATTAAAAAAGGACAAATAATAACATAACATCAT
This sequence comes from Antheraea yamamai, assembly GCA_036509395.1. Lineage (NCBI taxonomy): Eukaryota > Metazoa > Arthropoda > Insecta > Lepidoptera > Saturniidae > Antheraea > Antheraea yamamai. Next base: position 8,416,660 of record AP028454.1, read on the forward strand.
ATCGCACTGCTGTTACGATACTGTCGTAACAAAAATAAAGTAAATTTTCAAAAAGAAAAGAATTAACCGACTTCAATATCAATCAAAAACCCATAAGGCACTAAAAAGCGGAAAATAAATAGTTTATCAAATTAACCAAATTAAATAAAACATATGAATATGTGTGCTACCTAGAGAATGAATATGCTACCTAGAGATTTATTGGAAGTTTTACGGTGAAGTAAATCCGTCGTCAAGCACCTGTTGGTGTTTCCAGCATCTGGACTTGTGAGCTAGTTACCCTTAGGTTTATCGTGTTTACCATATAAGACCACATCGTGTTTTAACATCAAGTGAGATTGTGCTCAAATGAACACCCAGAAACTATAACAAAAGTGTGTGTGTACTTATGTACACGCGTTAGAAGTTATTCTTCTTTGGCGTAACGAGATAAAAATCTTTTCAAAAGTTCTGGTTTTAGCATGAATGGGTCGGCTCGCTCGGAGTAATACCACCCTTTCATAGAAAATCGACGTGAACTAACAGTGCTTGCATTGTTGCGTTTTGTTCGGTCAGTGAGAGCGCCGGAGGCCCACCTCCCCTCCCCTCTCCTCTCCCTCCCCTTCCCCCCAAACGGTGGCAACGCACTTGTGACTCCCTTGGTGTTGTTAGTGTCTATGGACGGTGGTGATTACTTAACATCAGGTGACCCACCTGTTCGTTTGCCTCCTATGAAATAAAAAAAAGTGTGCGTGTACTTATGTACACACGTTAGAAATTATACTTCTTTGGCGTAACAAGATAAAAATCTTTTCAAAAATTTTATCTTTCGCCTTATTCCACGTTTGTAGAAAAAACGACACTAACAATAGAAAAAAGGTATTTAATACATTGAAAGTTTTAATACAAAAGAAATACAAAGAAACAAAATGTTGACTATAGGTAACTTCAGGGTTAACATCGCAATAACTTCAGGGTGTCGGTTTTTCGTGACGGTGTGCGCGCGCATCGTAATAACTTCACGGTGCCGGTTTTTCGTGACGGTGTGCGCGCGCATCGTAATAAATTCACGGTGTCGGTTTTTCGTGACGGTGTGCGCGCGCATCGTAATAACTTCAGGGTGTCGGTTTTTCGTGACGGTGTGCGCGCGCATCGTAAATATTTACTCTCATCATTTTTCCCTAACGCGCCGAAAGAAGTATAACTTCAAAAAGACACAAAAATTCAAAATCATATAACGTGGTGACGCATACCGTGGCGACGCGTCGCCACGCTAACAGTCCGTCTGATCCGCCGCTATAAATGTTTCACATCAATAAATAACAATAATAAATTAAAATAAATAGCTTCTATGACACAACGAAACTATTTTTAAAATATCAAACTCGCGGAAACAAGGCAATACCTGCAGGAAAACTTCACTCGAATATGTTGATTTAAACAAATAAACATGGAAGATGTATTATTATATAGAACTTTTTACCGTATTTTCATACGTTAATATCCTTCCGATTTACTTCAATAATTAATTCTGTTAACACGAGTAATTTATTTTGATTCAAAACAATCTATACTAATATTATAACGCTGGAGGGTCTGTTTGCTTGGTTGAACGGGCTAATCTTAGGAACTATTTGTCTGATTTGAAAAAATCTATTAATGTTAGACAGCTCATTTATCGAGGAAGGCTATAGGCTATATCATCACACTAAGACCAATAGACGAATGAAGAATGTTACAAAATCTTTTTTCCTTTATAGAGCTTCGGATGCGTGTTAGCGTTAACCCAAAGTAACAATTCCACATGGACGAAGTCGCGAGCAGAAGCCAGTTCGTGATAGTTTCGACAACCCTAAGTAAAAATGGTTAAATACATTCTACTATATACCTTTCTTACCACAATCTGCGTCATTGATCGATTTCAAACCTATTAATAAAAACACACTGATATATTTCCAACTAATCATGTTTCATTTCTATATAAAAACAATTAACAACTGTAATCTGTATATAAACGAATTAATATCCTTATCGTGACCGTGTCTACACAATTCCATTACGTGCTAATAACTGTGAAGAAGCAAAGCGTAAACGCAAAATAAACAATTGCTTCTAACGTCATTGTGTTGCCAGGGTTTCCCTCTTTACTAAATCACTGATTTTTCCTGCGTCTATTAATAATATAATCGGAGTTTTTGGCGAGATCCTTAGTCTGTGATGTAGTGGATTTTATATTCTATTCATAATCTTGAGTTATTTGACTCCTCACTTTGGTGTTTTACGTAATATAGTTCGGTTATTGTGCACAAGTGAAGTAGATGCGAAATAATATCACGTAGCATACACTCTCAAAAACAAAAACTCCCCTGGAAAGTTCTAACAAATGAATCGCCATCTTGTTTGAACATTGAAATAATCACAAGACGCTTGTACTTTTAGCTACACGATAATGTCAGAGATATCATAGGAAATGGTTGCTAAAAATATAAAAAAAATGTCTTCCATACAATTTATCAGAGCTCAACCTCAGCAGCGGCTCAAGCCTAGGCTAGTATATGTATTAGGGTGTCCGTTATTTCCCAAGTTGATTTTTTTTTTGCTGCCGCCCCCTGATGTTTTAGTTTTTACCCTAAAAAAAATTATCCAACGTAAACAAGCTCTTAATTTTCAAGTTAAACCGTGCCCGTGTCATGTTACTTTTCCCATTTAAATAACATGGGATTTTTGTTCTTTTTGCATTTTATTTTTTATCTCCAAAGCAAATGAACCTACAGCTTTGATAAAAAAATATTCTAATACAAAATTTTGCGCTCTACAAAAAAGGTCTCTTTGGTTTTTTCGCTAAAATCATTCCTTTAAAAGTTATACGCAGTTAAAGTCATGTTCATCATTTTTATCATAATTATTTTAGTTTTATCGAGTTTTTTGATATAATTATAAAACTACTTAAATTATAAAATTTTATTAAATTAAAAAAGAAAAAAAAAATTGTTACGGACAGATGAGCTAGAAATAAAATGTAAATAAATGTTTAATAAATGTTTCTCTAGTTTCTCTATTTATTACGAACAGATGAGTTCTCATGTCTATATTTATATTTCTCTATACTTGTGCTCATTATGCGTAATGGGATGTCATTTTATATTAAGAAACACGATATATGTGCAGGTTTAATGTGTCTGGTATAGTCAGACAAACTATGTCTATGTGTATAAATTTGTTTACATAATACGTACAGATAAACTGTCGTATTTCTTATTTACTTGGTTTCTGTGTTCAATATGTCTTATGTAATGTTTAGAAATATCGTTTATGTAACAAATTCAAATGTAACCGCCAATACGATTATTATTATTATTTGTCTAATGTTATACGGAACCGTCAATAAAAATATAATGTGAATTTATGTGAATTATGTAAATGTATGGATGAACGTGCGGCAGTAAGGCACGTATAATGTACTACTTGTAATCCTATAATTGTAGTGTTAAACCACGAAAAATATGTATTGTCACCGGCTCGTTACATACGATTATATACATTGTGAAAAGTTAAAATATACAGTCCACTGTGAAGTCAACCAATGTTTCATTGTTCCTGAATCCTCATCAGCTGACCCCAACAAGTTTGGTCCATCGCAGCCGGATAGAAGCCAGCGCATTTGAAGAGGATTCAAGGCAGCCTTATTGAAGAGGATTCAAGCCAGCCTTATTGAAGAGGACTCCAGCAGCATTCTGAACGAGAGAAGCTGTGGAAAAAAGAAGCAAATCGTTGTACGAGACTGGGCACTTCCGTACGACCAGCGGTGCAGAACGAGACATCGGCTGGAAGATCGTACCTGCAGGATCGTCGTGGGAAAAACACCGAACGGTGCGACGAGCCTGCGCTGCATATCGCCGAGAGAAGAACACCGAACGGTGCGACGAGCCTGGGTATCTCGTCGAGATCGAGTCACCGTGCGGTGCGGCGAGTCTGCAGTTTCAACCCACACTTGGGCCACCTGACGGTGACAAACGGCCTGAGTATTGGGCAACGAACGAATGTCAATCGTATCACTACGCCAATAAGAGTGTTATCGGTACGGGGGCCGGACTGTAGGCACTGCCGACGGAGTCGTAAATTCCAACCGACTCCTGAGCGCCCCGTAGTGGTCTCACTCCTCTGTTGGGTAGTCCCCACCCTTACCTATCCTGCTGTCCATCCCTGAGGGAGCATATCCCACGTGTGGGCCCTCCCGAAGGACTGTTAGGGACTGTTAGGGCTGTTAGGGATTGATAGGGCTGTTAGGGCTTGTAGGAGCTAGCAAGTGCTGAAGATGCCGACTACAAGAAGCCAAGCAGTCGAAGAGAAGACACGGGTGTTCGAGGAATCGCCCGCGTCGCCGTCCGCACACACACACGCGCACACGAAGACACGTACCGTCGCGAACGATACCGTCACGACCGAAACGTTGACGTCGCGCGCCGCCATGATCCACGCCGCGGCCACCGAGGCCAGGGGATCGCGAGCACCGTCGGTACGCTCGCATCGGTCCACCGCCAGCGCCGTAGCTAGGATTAGGCAGGCCGAGTTGGAGGCCGAAGAGCAACTCGTCGAAATAAAACGACAGGAGCTACAACTACAGTCGCTGCTCATCAAGAAGAGGCTAGCGGCAGACGTCGCTACAATCCGCGAGGAAACCGATCGGGAGAGCTTGTGTGCAGAAGAACCTACCGACGCGAACCGTCGGGTGAACGATTGGTTACAGAAGACACAGGTCCCGATACGGGGGGAGTGTGACCGTGAACCAAGGCGCATTTCACCACCACCAGCGGAAGCCGAGATCAGGATGACGCGACCATATGTGACACCGAACGTCACAAACGAAGAGACGGTGCAGCGTCGGCCGAGGTCGCTTACACCGGACCGATCCCGAGATAGAGGAATCGACAGGTTGGCAGATGCTCTGGAGCGGATGGCTGGATCGAGGTCATCGCCTAGACATATACAGGACTTGCCGACGTTCATGGGATCAATCACGGACTGGTTACCTTTTAAAGCCGCGTACAGGGAATCTACGAATATATACAGATATTCGGCGACAGAAAACATGATTCGCCTGCGGACGTGTCTGAAAGGTGAAGCCAGACAGTCTGTATCAGCGCTGCTGTATACAGCAAACAACCCGGATGTCATTATAAACACTTTGGAGCAGTGTTACGGACGACCGGAAGTTATTATCGACCACGCGATGGAAGATATCAAGAAATTACCACGTATGGGTACTACAGCGAGTGAACTGAACGGTTTCGCTGTAAAAGTGCAAAACATCGTCGCGGTTATAACAGCTGTTGACGAAAAAGGGTACCTACAGAACCCTATGTTGGTGCGGCAGATAACCGAGAGATTAACTCCGCATTTAAAATCGAAGTGGTGTGATTATGCGGAAGAGTTCGGGAATCGGGACGAACCAGAGATTATCACGTTATCTCGGTTCTTAATGAGAGAAGCCGATCGAGCCGTCCGACACGCATATTCAACTTCGGATTCGACGATAGTACGGAACCCTATCGTCAAACATACGGTGCCACCGAATAGAGCGAGTGAGCGATACCGTCAAGCGAATAAAGTATATAGTGTTGCATGTGACGTCACAAAAAAGAGTTCAACGCGTTCAATGTGCTGCTTCCTTTGTGGAAATGAACATCGAACTTCACAATGTTTCAAATTGAACGATATGTCTGTCGCAGAGAGGTGGAATTGGGCGAAAGAGACGCGTATCTGCTTTCTCTGTCTAGACAGTAAACATAGGCGGACTGAATGTAAAGCAAGGAAATGCGGTAAGAACGAGTGTAGACAGCCGCACCACGCCTTATTACATCTGCCGCCTAAAGAGGACAACGTAATCGCAGCATCGGCGCACCGACCGGGTAATGACGAACAAGTTTTACTGAAGGTGTGTCCCGTATACATTACCAAGAATGACGGAGGAACGTTGAAGACGTATGCGTTATTGGATGAAGGATCCACAATCACTCTGATCGACGAAGAGATCGCCCGAATGGTCGGCGCAGAGGGCCCGGCACGAACGTTAAACATTCAGGGGGTCACATCGGTTCAGAGGGAAATCGACAGTCAAGAGGTTGATCTCAGGATACAAGGCGAAGGTCAATCGGATTGTCACAGGATCAAAGCGCGTACGGTCCGAAATCTCATTCTCGGTAAACAAACGGTAAAACCGGAATTATGTAAACGATCGTACCTCAAAGGAATGTGTGAAAAGAGTATGTGTTACTCGGATGTTAGACCACGCATTCTCATTGGAGCAGACAATTGGCATCTCATTGTAACACGACGTTTGTTATCGCGTAAGAATAATGAACCGGCCGCGTCACTCACACGACTCGGATGGGTGTTACATGGAAAAACGCCGAGAAGCTCTATAATACAGCAGAACGAGTCTGTATTACATGTACGAACGTGTCAAGAGAATGTGTGCGAAAGAGACGACGAATTGAGTGCTCTCGTCAAATCGCACTTCGATATAGACTCTTTAGGTATATCGAAAATACAAAAGCCTAACGCCCGAGAAGAACGAGCGAAGGATATCTTCGAACGCACCGTATGCAGGATCGACGGTCGCTTCGAAGTAGGCTTACCATGGACGACAGATGAGGTTGTCATGCCACCGAGTTACGATATGGCATCAAGCTGTTTACGTACGAAAGAAAACGACGATGATGTGGTAGTGGCGCACACGGTGACGTGTGACACTCTGAGTTTACGCACGATTGAAAAGAACTGGGATCGATGGCCCGTCGAGACCACTAATTCACGATACGAAGACGAAGATGACGTGGTAGTGGCGCACACGGTGACGTGTGACACTCCAGTGGTGAAAATAGAACGATTTTCATCATACGAGCGTGCTAAGCGGACAGTCGCGTACGTGTTCGCGTTCATTGACAAGTGTCGTAAGCGAGCCGACACAATGAACATCACGCATATTGAAAAAGCAGAACAATTTTTGATAAAGCTGTCACAAAAGGATAGCTTTCCCGAAGAGATCGCTAGGTTAGCGGCGGGAAAAAATGTCGACAGAACGAGTCGACTATATAAGTTAGATCCGATGTACGGAACCGACGGAATCATTAGGTTGAACGGTAGAATAAACGCGAGTTCCGTACATATAAAAATGAAAGAGCCACCGATATTGGACGGTGCGCATCATTTATCGTTATTGATTATTCGTAATAGTCATAAAAGTAATCATCATTCCGGACGTGAACACATCGTGAACGAGATACGGCAACAATACTGGGTTTTACGTCTGAGGCCGTCGGTAAAGAAAGCGCTACGCGAGTGTGGGCTGTGTAGATTACGAAAATCAGCTCCCGTAGTACCGGTAAAAGGTAACTTACCGAACGCGCGGTTAGACGCATATACGAGGCCGTTTTCTCGATGTGGTGTTGACTGTTTCGGACCTATGACAGTGACCATCGGTAGGCGACGCGAAAAACGATGGGGCATGCTGTTTACATGTTTGGTAACTCGCGCGATTCACATCGAAACGGTAGCTAGTTTGAGTACGGATTCCGCGATTATGTCATTACGACGTATGGCAGCCCGACGGGGGTGGCCAGAAATTATGTGGTCCGATAACGGAACAAACTTTCGCGGAGCGTCGGTCGAGTTAAACATCGCGTATCGAGAGTGGATACCGCAGTTACAAAATTACGTGTTATCAAAACACACCGAGTGGAAGTTTACTGACCCGGGCGCGCCAAACCAGGGGGGAGCGTGGGAACGTTTAATTCGCAGTGTGAAAACTGCCCTCGCTGTTACGCTCAACGAGAGAGCCCCTCGCGAAGAGGTGTTAGCGACCGTGCTTACCGAGATAGAGCACACGGTAAACTCACGACCACTCACGTATGTAGCGTCAGAGTACGACGACGCGGAGGCTTTAACGCCTAATCATTTTTTGATCGGTTCAGCCACCGGGGTACCTCACGTCGGGGAGTGTCAACCGGCCGATAGGAAGTCATGGAGGGCGGCGCAAGCGCTCGCGAACATGTTTTGGTCACGATGGTTGCGTGAATATTTGCCGACGTTAACACCCCGTGGTGACGTCAGAACACGAAACAACAATCAAATAAAAGTAGGAAATTTAGTAGTTATCGCGGACGGGTTATTACCGCGAAATGTCTGGCCCAAAGGGCAAGTAGAGAAAATATATGTAGGTCCGGACGGAGTCGTACGAAGTGCGGACGTGCGGACGCGTGGTGGTACCTTTCGAAGACCTGTGAGAAGGCTCATTGTCCTACCTGGTGAAGATGGGCTCGAAGATCTACGCCGGGGGGAGGCTGTTACGGACAGATGAGCTAGAAATAAAATGTAAATAAATGTTTCTCTAGTTTCTCTATTTATTACGAACAGATGAGTTCTCATGTCTATATTTATATTTCTCTATACTTGTGCTCGTTATGCGTAATGGGATGTCATATTATATTAAGAAACACGATATATGTGCAGGTTTAATGTGTCTGGTATAGTCAGACAAACTATGTCTATGTGTATAAATTTGTTTACATAATACGTACAGATAAACTGTCGTATTTCTTATTTACTTGGTTTCTATGTTCAATATGTCTTATGTAATGTTTAGAAATATCGTTTATGTAACAAATTCAAATGTAACTGCCAATACGATTATTATTATTATTTGTCTAATGTTATACGGAACCCTCAATAAAAATATAATGTAAATTTATGTGAATTATGTAAATGTATGGATGAACGTGCGGCAGTAAGGCACGTATAATGTACTACTTGTAATCCTATAATTGTAGTGTTAAACCACGAAAAATATGTATTGTCACCGGCTCGTTACATACGATTATATACATTGTGAAAAGTTAAAATATACAGTCCACTGTGAAGTCAACCAATGTTTCATTGTTCCTGAATCCTCATCAGCTGACCCCAACAGATGGATTACTAGTTTTTTTTTTTTTTTTTAGTCTTTTTTTTTTAAAAAATTTTTTTTTGGAGGGAAAAGGAAAATATTTTTTTAATTTAAAAAAATTATAAAAAAATTTTTTTTTTTTTTTTTTTTAGAAAAAAAAATATTAAAATAATTTTTAAATAAAATAATTTTTTTTTCAAAAAAATTAAAAAAAAAATAAAAAATAAAAAAAACAAAAAAACCTAAAAAAAAATTATTAATTAATAAATTATTAAAAAAAAAAAAAAAAAAAAATTTTTTTTTTTTTAAAAAATAAAAAAAAATATTTTAAAAAAAAAAAAAAAAAAAAAAAAAATATTTTTTGTATGTTGATAATTTCACTGTCTGAGTTTACTACGTAGCGTTTAGGGGAATCAAAATCCATATTTTCATGGCGTTTTAATGCTTCAATCATTTTACGTTTCATGGAAATTGGTATAGTTGGATCAAAAAAAGCTAGAGCAGCAGCTTCAGCATTTAAATACCACAAATGATTTTTAAATTTGTGCAAGACCGCTTCAGAAAGTTTTTTATCAATCGTCTTATATTGATATACAGTTTTTACAAAATTTAAGTCTTGAGATGGAGCCGATGGTGCAAGAGGTACCGTAAACCAAAATGGCACGTAAACAAATACTATGAATAAACAAATGTCGAAGAGACTTCGTTGTATTTCAGGATCCACCTCAAAAATGTCCCGGAAAATGTATATTTTGAGAGAATAGATCGCTTTTTGCCAGAAATGATAGAAAATTTTGATTATAAATTATTCGCATAATTTTAACTGCGTATAACTTTTAAAGGAATGATTTTAGCGAAAAAACCAAAGAGACCTTTTTTGTAGAGCGCAAAATTTTGTATTAGAATATTTCTTTATCAAAGCTGTAGGTTCATTTGCTTCGGAGATAAAAAATAAAATGCAAAAAGTACAAAAATCCCATGTTATTTAAATGGGAAAAGTAACATGACACGGGCACGGTTTAACTTGAAAATTAAGAGCTTGTTTACGTTGGATAATTTTTTTTAGGGTAAAAACTAAAACTTCAGGGGGCGGCAGCAAAAAAAAAATCAACTTGGGAAATAACGGACACCCTAATATGTATCACAAAAACTCTCTGGAAAGTTCTAACAAGGGGAGCATCATATAGCAAAATTATATATTTGTTAATATATATAAAGAAAACTTCTTTACTCGCGTTGAGCGATTTTTGGAAGGGGAAAAACTAATGGGTGCACGTCACCGATCACTTCGACATGCTCGTTATATTGCGCCTGTGTACATGTAAAAATCATATTTCGTATTAATTACTAAGTAAACTGTACAAAAATGTGCATAATTATTGTTCGGAGTGTCAATAAATGTGAAAACTATACCAATGTTAGTCATTTCAATAGGTAAACAAATTATGAAATTTAAATAATTTAGTCTACAGTTCATTTCAATTTCAAAAGAGAACACAATTATACAGTAAGTCAGAATATTACAAAATGTATCAAATAACACAAGATCATGAATAACATATAAAATCCACTACATGACAGACTGGGCTCCCGCCAAAAACCCCTATCAAATGGTTTTTCAGAACACTCACCAGTGTATTTGCGGTAAAGCGCAGAAAAGTACCCGATGTCTCAGCGGAATTCTAATGACTCTACACCTTATGTTGAGTCGCGATCGTCAACAATGCGCATGCATGCAATTGATATAATAATTTCGGATATCACTCGTGTTTTTACCGATTAAAATACAAGAATATCAAAACTTTCAGGATTTTCAACTAATTCTGGCAACATATTCTTAACGTCTCACGGTGGCGCCCAACTATCTAATCAGTTTCTAATCCATCTAACTGTTGACGGAAAAATACGAAAAAATAACCGCATGGCCATCTAGTGGTACAATGGTGATATTACAATTTTAAGATTAACATCAATAGATAGGGATTTCATATTTATTGGTACACGGATCGATAATTATATAAAGTTTATTAATCAATCAAACGTCTGGATAGCTGCAAAATATCAATATTACATATACAAAGGCCCCTACACTACGCGCAATACGTTCTGTCACGCTTACGAGCATGTCATGACGCGAAATTATAAATTTATCTCATAAATACCGCTGAATATGCCTAACGGAGTTTTGACTTCCAAAAAAACAACTGGCAAGTCAAAACGTGCCTGAAAGAGTTGTACGCTCGAACGCATTATCTCGGACTTTTCCAGGCTTATTGACTTGCCGATTTTTTCATCTTGCACTAACTAGTGCACACTTATTGACTTGTTGAGTTTCTTGTAAGTACAAAGTGACATTTCCCATTAATATACTAGTCTGATAACAAGTTAGTACACGTAACACTACTTATGCAGTATCTTGCAAGTTTTAAATAGAAACTTGTGATAATTAATAGGGGTCGATTTTGACGTGAAGACGTCTTTAAATTGGCTACCATACTGGAGTAATCCAAGAAACGTAATGATAACAAAATCGGGCGATACAATTTGGCAATGTAGTTTCGAATCTATTCTCTGCATCTGAAATTAAATTATACCATTGAATAGCTAAAGGATCAAAGAATTCATTACGCTAAGTCAGGACGATTTTTTTTCCATGTCGACACCCAAATTCCGTTTTCGCTTATCAATTCCTGGGAAACCTATATTGACCACTTTGGGAATCCGTGATTTAGATCAAGATTTCTCAACCTGAAGCCTGCGGCCCCTAATGGATTACTTTCAGGTCACAATACAACCCCCCGTATAAATATAACAATCTAAAGTTATTCGTCATCATCAGCTAAGAGCACTGCAGGGCCATAGACCTCTCCTGGAAGGAAGGTATGGGAGTAATCACCACGTCAGCCCACGACGTATTGGCGATTTCAAACTCTGAGAAATCCACAGTTCTATATTTTTCCCACATATAGTAGTACCACAAGAACATTTCTCAGGTTCAGGTTTCCTCACGAGGTTTGCCTTCACCATCACCTAATACTATTACCAATTTAAATTAGTAAATGTATGCGAATTCCAAAAATTCGTTGGTTCATGCTGGGGTTCGAACCTACGGACGTGGATATGAAATTCCACCGGTTAAAACACTAGAACACCAGGACTAATTTAATTTTTTTTTATCATAGAAGGCAAACGAACAGGCGGGTCACCTGATGTCAAGTGATCACCGCCATCCATAGACACCAGCAACACCAGGGGAGTCGCAAGTGCGTTGCCAGCGTGTGTTCGGGGGACGGGGGGAGAAGCGAAGTGGGCTTCCGACGACTTCACTGACCGATCGAAACGCAACAATGCAAGCACTGTTACTTCACGTCGGTGTTTCTGTGGGTCGGGTGGTAGTACCGCGGGTGAGCCGTCCCACTCATGCTGAAACCAGTAATAGCTTCAGCGTGGCTCTACCACCTACGCTCTACCTACTCACCTGATTTACAATAATCAGTGTAAAAGTGTTATTAAGAGTGTCTGTCCCATCTGTGTTATATGTTTGTGACAGTCGATTTTACTTATCTATGCTAACTAGTGGGCGCCCAGTGGTCGACATTCGACCATAGTTCATTGATTTTTTAAAGTTTAAACTTTATTAGGGTTTTTTTGTGAAATGGTATACTTCTATAATCAAAGGTTTTCATCATGGGTACTCAGTTATTAGCCTCGTTTTTAAATTATATAAACATTTAAAAATATCGATGTCTAAATGAAAATTGAAATTAATTATAGATTTGAAACAAAAAACAGGCAGTTATATAAGGTGGTAAGGCTCTCAAATTCTAAGTAAACATAACTTTACGAAAATAAAGAAATTTATCGCAACTCATGACACAATTTTCAATTAATTTTACACGACACCATGGGTGGGTGGTATTTTTGGGTGATATTGAATTAAATGTAGTCTATACATTATGAGAAATAGTGATATGCCCAGTATCACCGTTCGGAAAAGTAATGGATACACAATAGAATCAAATGATGAATCCAAAACAAAGATGTTTTTAATACTACCATTAACTTTTGAAAATGAATTAATTTTTGTTCAAAATCCATCATCAACTGTATAAAATATAATTGCTACATCAGATTGAACGGCATCATTGTAACCGCGGAGATCTAAATCATGGATTACGTTCAAGAGCAAACAAATTTTGTTATTTTGATTTTACAAAGTATTATTTGGCTCATTTCTTTATTGAATCATCATTTGAAGTGAATACACCATAAAAAAATACTAAACATTAAAATATTGACATTGACTTTGGTAATATTGCTTTACTCTTATCACAACATGAAGCAAAGTGACATGAAGTGAAAGCAGTCTGTCACCTAAAAATTTTGACATTCAATAAAACCAAAGAAAATAATAATAATTTCAGTATTTCCATAAATTTACTAAAGATATAGAAAAATATAGAATAAAGATAAAGATATCGAAAAATAATTTATCAATTAATATTAATGTATGTTATGAATTTACATATTATATTATTCTAAAATTAACTTACAATTTGACCAGTTGATTTCAAAGGGCATATTGTAAGGCATGCAACGTCAGTCATGTTAAAAATATTTAAAAGGTAATTGGAACGTAAGAAGGATGAAGGATGTTTGAAACATCTTTTTCATTTAATGAGTAATGTATATTTTAATTAATTTAATATGCTTGTAACACATTTTATATAGAAAAAAATAGCTTTGTGCACTTCTCTGCCATATAAACTTTAACTATGCTAAATTTCAAGTTCATCCGTTCGCGCAATTCGCTTAAAAAGGGATACAAAGTTTTGGATTAATATATAAGATATGTACGTATAAATAACGTATTAATATATAAGATATGTTATAATATCATTGTTGAATGTAGAATAAAAAAGGGTAATTGAAACGTAAGAGTAAAAAAAATACATACAGTCAAGCATAGCAACCTCCTTCGCAACTTTTTTTGAAGTCCGTTATTGACGGATGTCAAAATGTATTTTTTATTTACATGTGTGTATATGTTATGTAAAATTGAACCAGTAGTTTGAGTAATGCATATTTTAATGAATTTAATGTACTTATAATGCATTTTATATGAAATAAATAGCTTTTTACACTTCTCCTCCATATAAACTTTAACTATGCTAAATTTCAAGTTCATCTGTTTACGCAATTGTCTTAAAAAGGAGTACAAAATTTTGGCTTCACGTATCATTACATAGTATAAAACAAAGTCTGTCCGCGTCTGTCTGTCTGTCTGTTCGCGATAAACTCAAAAACTACTGAACAGATCTTTATGCGGTTTTCACCATTGGATAAAGTGATTCACGAGGAACGTTTTGGTATATAATTTGTCCAGATTTTTTTTTATATTCAGGGCGGGACAACGTCTGCCGGGCCCGCTAGTTAATATATATGATATTGTAAAGCTAGAGGGTTTGTTTGGTTGGTTAAATGATATAATCTTCAGGAACTACTGGTCTGGTTTGTTCTTTCAGTGTTAGATAGCTTGTTTATCGAGGAAGGTTATAGGTTATATATCAGCACGCTAAGACCAATGGGAGCGGAGCGCCAATGAAGAATGTTTCAAAATCGGGGTTTTTTTCCTTTTGAAAGCTAACGCTTCATGTTGGCGTTAGCCTAAACTGACTATTCCACGCGGACGAAGTCGCGGGAACAGTTAGTACCTGTATAAATTGCAGCATTTTTTACCTGACATCGGACTGAATCATGCATTCGACTAAAAGAAGGTAATTTAAAAGTATTATACACAATTCATTGTATATTGGAAATACCTGGTAATGAGAAATAAAACTTTACGTTTGCTTTTGCAAAAAGGTTATGACAAATAAGTGTTTAGCTTGTGGAAAATTATAGTGTTTATTGTCAGTTGCGGTAATTGTATTGCTAAATATGACAAAGGATGTTACTAATTTATTTTTTTACATATCATAGGAGGCAAACGAACAGATGGGTCACCTGATATTAAGTGATCACCGCCGTCGATAGACACCGTCCATAGCAACACCAGAAGAATCGCAAGTGTGTTGCCAGCCTTTGTTTGAGGAAGGGGAAAGGAATGGGAGAGGGGAGAGGGGAGTTGGGCCTCCGGCGCTCTCACTGACCGAACGAAACGCAACAGTGCAAGCACTGTTACTTCACGTCGGTTCTTTGTGTGACGGGTGGTACTACCCCGGGCGAGCCGACCCATTCATGCTGAAACCAGCGTGGCTCTACCACTTACAGAGTTTACAAAATCATTATTAAGAAGGAGGAGGCTTCACGAACGGTAATAACGTTTCCGGAAACAACAGCGACCAAACAGTAAGTGTATAGGAAGCTCGGCTGCAACTAAACTTTCGCAATTGTGTTATGAAACTTTTTAAATAATTGAATCTTAATGAACCCTCTTGCTACTGTAGCGCTACACTTATTTGGCACATATTGACGGACACAGATAGTTCTTTTTACGTCTACACTCCTTCCAATTTAACATACTGGTAGTCGAAAAAGACACCAAAATGGCGCCTTCGATAGTATTGTTTCTAACGACATTACACTCCATACATCTTAGATATATATATATTGGAGATTCCCACCTATACATTGACTCATCACGATATCTCTGGAACCATAAGGCGTAGCGACTTGAAATATGGTAGGAATATTCCTTTCGCCGAGTAGAGGTCAGCTAAGAATGGATTTTACGAAATTCCACCCAAAAGGGGGGTTGCGGGGGCGTTAACAATAGAGTTTATTTTACTTTCATAATCAGGGCGGAACAACGTCTGCCGGGCCCGCTAGTTTTCTATATACTGGTTTTGGGTGAAGACTCATATGAATTATTTATCTTTACTTGAACACTGCATATTTTCTTTTTATATATAGACGGAGGGAAAAAATTAAGAAAATCTTTCTCTTTTGTTCCTCAACTGATTTTTGAAGTTACACTTCTTTTGGCGCGTTAGGAAAAAATGATAAGAGTGAATTTTTACGATGCGCGCGCACACCGTCACGAAAAACCGACACCATGAAGTTATTACGATGCGCGCACACACCGTCACGAAAAACCGACACCATGAAGTTATTACGATGCGTGCGCACACCGTCACGAAAAACCGACACCATGAAGTTATTACGATGCGCGCGCACACCGTCACGAAAAACCGACACCATGAAGTTATTAGGATGCGCGCGCACACCGTCACGAAAAACCGACACCCTGAAGTTATTACGATGCGCGCGCACACCGTCACGAAAAACCGACACCATGAAGTTATTACGATGCGCGCGCACACCGTCACGAAAAACCGACACCATGAAATTATTACGATGCGCGCGCACACCGTCACGGAAAACCGACACCCTGAAGTTATTACGATGCGCGCGCACACCGTCACGAAAAACCGACACCCTGAAGTTATTACGATGCGCGCGCACACCGTCACGAAAAACCGACACCCTGAAGTTATTACGATGCGCGCGCACACCGTCTCGAAAAACCGACACCATGAAGTTATTACGATGCGCGCGCACACCGTCACGGAAAACCGACACCCTGAAGTTATTACGATGCGCGCGCAGACCGTCACGAAAAACCGACACCCTGAAGTTATTACGATGCGCGCGCACACCGTCACGAAAAACCGACACCTTGAAGTTATTACGATGCGCGCGCACACCGTCACGGAAAACCGACACCCTGAAGTTATTACGATGCGCGCGCACACCGTCACGAAAAACCGACACCCTGAAGTTATTACGATGCGCGCGCGCACCGTCACGAAAAACCGACACCCTGAAGTTAGGTATAATCAACATTTTGTTTCTTTGTATTTGTTGTTTGTATTTCTTTGTATTAAAACTTTCAATGTATTAAATACCTTTTTTCTATTGTTAGTGTCGTTTTTTCTACAAACGCAAAATAAAGCGAAAGATAAAAATTTTTGAAAAGATTTTTATTTTGTTACGCCAACGAAGTATAATTTCTAACGCGTATACATAAGTACTCACACACTTTTTTTTCTTTATATTTTTGTTTAGTAGATATTCATGAGATTTAATATTATCAAGAAAAAAAATTGTAACAACTTTTTTTCTCTAATAATGAAAAATGGAATAGTAATGAATGATAAATTTATAAATAAAATAAATGTAAGTAAAACTACACACATTTGGAGTATTTGGCGGGATTTTGGAATGTCATGTAGTGGATTTTATATTTTATTCATAGTCTTGTATATTTGGCTCTATATTTTGTTATATTGGTGGTATTTTACAGAATATAGTTTGGGTACTGTACACGATTGTAGTGAATGGGAAATAATACCGGAGCATGGATTCCGACTTGCCACAAAAACTTCCTAAAAAGTTCTAACAAGACGGCCACCATCTTGTTAGTACATTGAAATGATCGCACGAAACTTGTGATATCATACCTATTCGACAGTGACAGTAATAATCTACTAGAAAATTGATTGCCGAAAAAATAATACTTGGTTTTTTTTATTTTAATGATATATTGTGAGGTGAAAATAAAACAAATGTTTAGACAATCTTATTTTTATTGTTTTTATATACATGACTTAATACTTAACCTAAACAAAGTTACTGTTAACTTTTGTTAAAGTTACAGTTACAACTATATTGAATACTAGCTGTGCCCGCAACTTCGTCCGCCTGGAACCTAATTTAAAAAACAGTCACTAATGTATTTGCAGTCCATTAACTTTTTTTTTCAAACTGACTACGCTATTGACCTTGCAAGTCTTAACAGCTTCACCGGACTACCTTAACAGCTTCACCGGACTACATTGACAGCTTCACCGGACTACCTTAACAGCTTCACCGGACTACCTTGACAGCTTCACCGGACTACCTTGACAGCTTCACCGGACTACCTTAACAGCTTCACCGGACTACTCCATTTACTTATCTACTTTTCTCTCGTACTTAAGTCACGTCGTCATTAAAATTCAATATCCTAACTTTTGATAGAGTGAACCGATTTTATTGAAACCAATATGTTACTACAGGATAACCTTTATGATTTTCTTGGTGAGGTTTTATCGTGAACGTAATACTTTAGCAGTGATGCGTGCTCATAGAAATAGACAGATGGACATTTCTAAAAATGATCGAAATGTATTTTATTACCTACTAGCGGGCCCGGCAGACGTTGTCCCGCCCTGATTATATAAAAATCCTTTACAAATTATATACCAAAACATTGCTCATGAATCACTTTAGCCACTGGTGAAAACCGCATGAAAATCCGTTCGGTAGTTTTTGAGTTTATCGCGAACAGACAGACAGACAGACGCGGTAGGGGACTTTGTTTTATACTATGTAATGATTCCAAGACTCGTGCAACAATTTTTTTCTCGAAAATCTAAAAAGTACAGACACGTTAGATTTACATTCTTATTATATGTATAGATCTAACAAACAGCCAGTGATAGTATTATTAGTTTGCACACTGTTAACTATATATCACTATGATACAAACATCTGGACCAATTGCTACCCTACAGGGAGCACAAAACTAGATTATGTTTACTCTACAGACAGCATATCACCCCATTTCTATGATCTTACACATCTATCAGTGTTTTGCAGTATTTTGCGGGGTGGTAGGGTGTCTGTACCCGACTGGATCGCGACCACCGTACACCAGGTGGAACACCCGCCATAGTGACACGTTTGGGCGTGTCGCGTTCCGGGATCAGCCGGTGTATATCCAGCAACCGGGGGGGGGTCTGTCCCTGACTGGGTCGCTTTCAGGCCGGCATGACAGCGGCGACCGGCGATAGATAGTATGTCTTTCGGTGGTCGCAATTGTTTTTGGATTGTACTGTGCTTACCATCAGGCACAGTACAGTCACTTTGCCGAGCTACAATAAAAAAAAAAAAAAAATCAGTCGTCTTTTCGTATTTGACCTTTGAAAATATAATCTCTTTCAACTCTTCCTCTGATATCTACGAACCCTCTCAAGAGAGTACAGTCTTTGTTTGCTTTGAGTAGGAAAACCATATAAATATTCTGAACTAAAACAGGAGTGCAGTTGTTCGACACACTTCAAATCTGGATATTGGTCATTGGAAACGAATACCCGGAAATCTATACCAGAGGGTGACTATGCTTTTAGAAATATGTCGAAACGTAAAAAAAAAACATTTCGTTCTGATATATCATGCACTCAATTTCAAATATGCAATATCATTACATAGTATAAAACAAAGTCCCCTACCGCGTCTGTCCGTCTGTCTGTTCGCGATAAACTCAAAAACTACCGAACGGATTTTCATGCGGTTTTCACCAGTGGATAGAGTGATTGCTGAGGAACGTTTTAGTATATAATTTGTCAAGGGTTTTTTTCATAATCAGGGCGGGACTACGTCTGCCGGGCCCGCTAGTATTTCATACAATAATATGTAACTATAATTTGTTAAGGGCTGGTTCATAAAATACGTTACGGAAAATTTTACATTTTTACACGCCCCCTCCCCTCTTCGTCACTCCATGTCACATTTTCTGCGACTGCCCATCAATATTGGGTCACGGATGATAGATCCGTTCCTTATATGGTATATGGTAATGAATAGAATATCAATTTTGACAAATTAAAAAAAAACGAAATTTTAATAAATATAACAAATTATTAAGCCATTATAACTGAAATATATACGTAAAGATATTTATTTATATATGTACAAATAAAAAAAATACAATTAAAAACAACAAGGTGTGTCGTAAAAACACTATAGAAGTGAAACTTTTGTATTGCAGGGAAATATTTTATTTAAGAAAATACAACAAAAAGCCAACGTGACGCAGTGTTTCCAGGCGGTCACCCATCCAAGTACGGACGACATGCGACTTTGCTTACCTACGATGATCGGACGAGAACCGTTGTTTTCAACACTCTACCCGGCACAGCGTGTACCCCTACCACTTGTCGTCACATAAAAATGTGAACTTTCACTTCAAAAAATAGAGAGAAATATTTGCAAAATTGTTTAATGAGTGGCTAACGTCACGTTTCCTTACACTGTACTACACCCTTTGTCACTTCTGTTTACAGTAAACAATACTCCTTTATCTTCCCCTAAAGTGTGAACGTATTTTATAAACGCCTAAGTATTTTAAGTCATATGTCTATTAACTTGTCACGATTGAGTGATCTAACAGCCACGACCAACTGCAACGTATATGTCGGCGCCATACCAGAATTCTCCCCAGGATCCATCATAAAAATGATACCATTAATGAAAACCAAATTAATTATATTTTCTTTTACAGCACCACTCTACAATGATCGTACAAAGAATGTTTTTCTTAACTTAATTTCTTATTGCCCGTTCGTAACTCACACCAACTCCGCCATATCTTATTTTTCAATAATAACATATTCTCTTTATTATAAACATAATTAATATCAACGGTCTACAAAACAATATAACATAAATAATAATATTGCAATTATTTTAAATCTTCATTAAAAGCTGAAATATATCTTAATTCGCTTATTCAGAAATAATTATAATAAAAAATACACCGGAAATGTCAGATTTAACACATTTATGGCAAAAAAAATAAAACATATTTGTATTTTAAAATTCTTAAAACAATATTAGATTACAATTAAACATAACCAAAACTTTTATTAAATCTAATTAATTTAATTCGTTACTTATCACAGTAATCTGTTCGTACTTTTCTATATTTTATTTACTTTATAACAAGGAGTTGCTAATAATATTTCCTGTTATCTAAGTTCCGATAGATGGCACTACAGATAATAAAGCTTTGATTTAATTTGTTACTTGCTTACATTGACACCAGATGGCTGTATGGTCGCGCGCCCATATGTACATAACACGTAAATCGTTCCCGAGCTTGAATAAAATAATTAAAGTCATGAAAACAAACGCATACATCGATTATTGTATTAATAAAAATCTCTTTTTACGTCCAGTAAAGGCAAATTACGAACATGTTTAGAAAATTCTGTGTATTTACAACAGAAGCTGTGCGTTCCGTCGTCCGGCCTCCATTTAAGCCACGAATAGTTTTTATTGTCGCCACAGATATCTTTGCAGAAAGTTAACTGTTCTATCGTAGTCTTATTGTAATGTGAGGAGTTGATTGATACGAAGGCGACTGCTGCTTTGTTATTAGGATCGTGGACAACCTGGAAATGATTTTTAAAAATTTTAATATCAGCATATAAGAGACCCACTACAGGGTGATAGGCCTCTTCCCGAAGGAACATATGAGCATAATCATCGCCAACATTGCTATTTGACTAATGTTCAACATCAGGAGAGTCCCAAGGGCCCAAAAGTATATACGCAAACGTAAAAAAACCTAGGTGCAATGACCGTTGCCGAAAGGTGCAAGGGGCGACCCGGAGTTGATAACTTTCAATAATAAACTGGACAGGAAACCCTTTTGTTTTGTTCCTGACGTTGGCAAGTTCATTTTCAAGTGAAAGTGAAATTACCCGACGGTCATTGACACTATGCGTTAACATAGACGAGTAGAGGATTACATATAAATTTTGTATTTTTCTAGATAATTAGGTCAAATATTAAGCACTTATTTTGTTTAATTGATTTAGAACGAGAATCGAGTGCAGACTGACTTCCCTAAATATTGCTACTGTCTAAACTTTCAGCCTGTATATAAAACTCATTGTTGCAGAACACGGCAGATAAGCCCTTATTTCTTGAGACGGCAAAGTGACCACGGCTGTGGAGATAAAACTCTTTACACTTCAAATAAACAAACCTTATAGAAGAACATAGGGACAGGTACAACTCCGTTGTTGTTCGCGTCGACGCCGAGGTATATCTCTCTCTGTCGAACCCCGCTGTCGGGTAGCGTGAAGACACCGTACGTTCCCGTATACAGCACTACTGAACTACCGTACTTCTGTATACGACGTCTTAAAGCCTGAAATGTATTAATATAATCTAGTAATTTAGTAATAACTAGCGACAGTCCACGCCTTAGTCTGTGTTTGTGTCTTTATAAATTACTAGCTTATGCTAGAAGCTTCGCTTGCGTTAATATAGATTTGATATATCCTTCAGAAACAAGTTTTTCATCGTTAAAAATTAAAATTGCATGGTCGATATTTATTTCAAATAGCCATAATTTTTTAAAAATTCAACTTATTGAGACGTTTTTTTCAAAATTAAGCCTACCTTCTTCGTTATTCTATTATTTTTAAAGATTTTTCACTATATATCTTCTTTATATATAAATTTCTTCTGTACGTGTGTATGTCACTGAACTCCTCCTAAACGGCTGAACCGAATTTTGATGAAATTTTGTGTGCGTGTTCCAGTGGATCAATTGGACCCGGTAAGTGGCACTGCGGTTGACTTTTTTAATATCAAGACAGGACAACGTCCGCCGGGCCCGCTAGTATATTATAAAACAAAATCCTCTGCCGCGTCTGTCTGTCTGTTCGCGATAAACTAAAGAACTACTAAACGAATTTTTATACGGTTTTCACCAGTAGATAAAGTGATTCACGAGGAAGGTTTAGGTATATAATTTGTCAAGCTTTTTTTATTATCAGGGCGGGATAACGTCCGCCGGGCCCGCTGGTTTCTCAATAATTAATTCGTTTTTAGAGAAGGACTGGCTGTCATGTGTAACTTTATATTTTTCTAAGACGTCAATTTAAAATAGAACGCCTAATACACACATCAAAAAAGTCTAAGCAACATGCGTGATATTACAAATTTTAACATTTATATTAATTAATTTCTAAGTATTTACTCAAACAAAGTGCGTAGGTAAGTAAACTTTTTTGTTATTGATGACATACTGGCTGGTTGTAAAAAAAAATTTGATTATGTTTTGTTTTTTCATAAAATTCAAATGACTGCGAATTTGTTTGAATTTAAGTGCGTTTTAATTGCTACGTTTAGTCTTGATTTTATAATTTTACCAACCATTTAAATAAAGTTAGCGACAAAATTGAATTGTTAGATATTCTTTACGTCATGAAGCGACGTCATTTGATGGCAGATGAAATGCAAAGAGCTGTAGGGATGTTGCAAGCGGGAAGTAATCAATCTCAGGTATCTCGACATTTTGGCATTCATAGAAGTGTTATTTGTCGTCTTTGGCAGCGCTACAATAATACAGGAGAACCCGCTGAACAGCATTCAGGCCGTAAAAGGTACATACAACTGACTGCAAGACGCCAGCCGATGTTAACCGCTCGAGAGATAAGTTTGAGGCTACAAATTTCAAGTGGCGTTGATGTAAGTCCTCAAACTGTGCGAAATCGACTGCATGAGTACGGCCTACGAGCTCGACGCCCAATCAGGTGCCCACCGATACGTCACGGGAATCGCGCTCGTCGATATGAATGGTGTAGAGAACGCATAACATGGACCCAGGAACAATGGGATAAAATTATGTTTTCCGATGAGTCGCGATTCGGGTTTAAGCCTGATACAAGAAGGGTGCGAGTGTATCGTCGGCCCGGAAATACTGAAAGGCTCAGGTGCGTTCAGGAAGTTCATCCATACAGCGGCTCAACAGTTATGTTATGGGCGGCTATTATGAAGAACAGGCGAACTGAGCTCGTTTTTGTAAATGGAAACATGAATGCTGAAAATTACATTGAGGATATTCTCAGACCTTATGTCTACCCATTTGCACAAACCTTTGGCTCCGATTTTAGGTTAATGCATGACAATGCGCGTTCACATACAGCTCGGCGAACCAGTGAATACTTTGCAACGGAGAACATCCGGGTATTGCCCTGGCCTGCACAATCGCCAGATCTCAACCCCATCGAGCACGCATGGGACATGCTCCAGAGACGTGTTTTGAAGGACTTGGACGGAGCGACAACAACCCAACAGCTGAAGGATTTGCTACAATTCCATTGGGAGCGAATACCGCAAGATGACATAAACAGTCTCATTAATTCAATGAATAATCGTTGCCGACAAGTTCTGAATAGCACAGGAGCCCATACTTTGTATTAAATTGTTCTATTCTTTCACAATAAATACATTTTCTTTAGAAATTTCATTTTGTAAGAAAAAAGTTTAGTTTCTTATGTATCTTAGTTTCTACAGTATATTCTAATATTGTTCATTTCTGTTATTAAAAGAACTTATAAAGACAACAGCTGTTATTTTTACATCATAGAACCCTAAAGATATTATTTTAAAAATAAAATACAACTTTATAATGTGAAGAACCATCCTAAAATTTTAATTAGTACATGTTGCTTAGACTTTTTTGATGAGTGTATATTGAAACTGTCAATACTCACATCTTCTAAAGCAGCCCAATCGCCAGCGTTTCCTCTCTGCCACTGAGGTGCTGCGTTCGCGTAATGAAAAGTAGCGCGATGTTGAGCGTACATTGTATAATCCGCCCTCGCCGCTAGATGGCCTCGACTTAAATACTGGAAGAATGTAACAGTCAATGATATTATAAGTAACATGCTGTAGATATGACATAAGTGCTTCGACAGCTCCTTGTTAAAATTTTGGCAAACTAGCAAACGTGATCTAGCCCCGTCAATCCGCCCGTATCTAAGCAACATATAACTATTTCTTTTTCACAACCGACATTGAAAATATGCCATCCTACTTTCACATGTTATCTAAGACAGTGCGGCGTTACAATATTACTTTACGTATGTGTGCGTTATCGTGTCATTTGTTTTGTCAAAACGTGTCAAAATGTAGGTAACGTATTTACCACCTTTTTACTTATAATGTCATTGGTACATTCTACTAAATTCACCAATCTATAATAGCGGCACGCTATGATGGCTGTTTTGACACTTTTTCTTTTTTTTTATATCATAGGATGCAAACAAACAGGCGGGTCACCTGATTTTAAATGATCACCACCGTCCATAGACACTTGCAACATCAGGAGAGTCGCAAGTGCGTTGCCAGCCAGTGTTTGGGGGGAGGAGAGAGGGGATGGGGAAGGGGGAAAGGGAAGTGGGCTTCCGACGCTCTGACTGACCGAACGAAACGCAACAGTGCAAGCACTGTTACTTCACGTGGGTGTTTCTGTGTGTCAGGTGGTAGTACCCCGGGCGAGCCGACCCATTCATGCTGAAACCAGTATTAGCTTCAGCGTGCCTCTACCACCTACACACTACAAAAGCTATATGAGATGTCCCCAATGCAGCGGCTTAAGTCTAGGTTAGTTAACCTCTTTTCAATCACTAGTAGAACAACATAACGTTCATCACATTGTGCCGCGGTTATAGTTGACATCTTTATTATTGTAGTATTAATTTCCCGCGGCTAGCACACGTTTTCTATAGAGTTATTAATTTCTACTTCTTATTTTATATATATGTTAGAGTAACTGACGGCAAAATGGCGAATTTTTATACAAAATTTCAGGGGTAGAATTTCCAAAAATGCTTCCCCCGTTCTTCCTCTGTTCTGTTATGAAAAATAAAAAATTATGACTGACTAGCGACTAATAAAATCATCTGAATGTATTAAGTCCATTTACTTATCTACTATTCTCTCGTGCAATAACTTTTAATAGAGTGAACCGATTTTAACGAAACAAAGTCTAAATATTACTCGAGGATATGCTTTATGATTTCCTTTGTAAGGTTTCATCGTGAACCCAATGCATTAGAAGTGATACGTGTTCATACAAACAGACAGACAGACATTTCTAAAAATGATTGACATGTATCTTATTACATACTAGCTGACCCGTGCCCACTTCGTTGGGCGGTAAACATTTATAAAAAAACTACTTTTTGTGACTTAAATATGAAAGTTAGACATATGCTGTCGCTGATTTTTTTGTAGGCATTATGAAGCTCTATAACTTTTCTCTGGAATTCAATCATATATCTTTCATCGTTAAGGCAACGTTCGTAAGAAACGTTGTCTTTCGACCGTTTTTTCTCCAAGTTACTTTGCTAATCCGACTACCACGAAAAAGTCTCTTCATTTTTAGGGTTAATATATAGTCTATGACACTCACAAATAATGTGGCTTCCTATTGATAAAAGAATATTTCAAAATCAGTTTAGTAGATCCAGAGATTACCGCCTACAACGTCACAAACTCACAAACTTTACCTCTTTATAATATTAGTATAGATATAGATAGAGACACATGCAACAATTTTTTTCACAAAAGTCTAAAAAGAACAGACGCGTTAGATTTACATTCTTATTATATGTATATAAGATTAATTTCTCACCTGATTCTTTGTGATGTATTTCTCAGACATATTCCCCCCGAGTATCTCGTCGATACGTTTCCTCTGGCTATTATATTTGTACATCGACGATACATGTAGCTTATCGAACATACTTCCTTCTGGAAATTAAAACGCGTGTAAGGCGTCGTCGGCTCCGGCGGCAACGTCAAGCAGACGAACAAACAAAGGCCCATTACAGGGCCAAACAGAAACCCCTACGTCTTCACGACGAGCGACCACTAGCCTGCCTACTGATCCTGCCGCCTCACGAACATTGACCACCGCCACGCACTCCGGACTCCGCACCTCCGTGCCTGCACCTCGCCCGCCGGCTGCGGATGCGCGACAGAGGCTGCCCAGCGGGACGTCAACTTCGACAGATGCGTACGAGAGTGATATCCTCACTCTCGCCCAGCTAATTACAGCTGGAGCTTTGTCGGAGGGGATGGCCCGTTGGATGGCGCTGTATTTGCGCGTCCAAGAAGCCGCTACCGAGGGCCAACCGCTCTCCGCGAACGACGCGGCGGCGCTCGAAAGCGCCGCCCGCGGTTCTCTTGCGCGCGCGATTCCGGACGCTCCGGACAGCTTGCTTGGTCGAGCGCTGCGCCGCTAGCGCAGCGAACCCGATGCAGGGCCCGCCGTGAATTGCGCGTCATCACCTCAAACAACACTAGAAGCCCGATCTCCGCAGGCAAAGAAAACCTCCGTGGAAAAACCCACGCGACCGCTACCGCCGCGCATTACCATCGAGCCCGAAGCGGCGCGAGCACCTGCACCCACGCCCGCGCCTGCTCCGCCGCGAAGGGCCGCCCGTGAGCCGCCCTCGTACGCGTCGATCGCAGCTCCACATATGCAAGAGCCGCGTCCAAAATCGGCAAAACGCCTACGGAACCCTAATCCGATTCCTCCGAGCGACAGTGCTGCCACCACGTCCTCAGCCAACCAATCGGAACACCTGCCTCGCCCGACGCTAAACGTTCGCGATATCCGCCGATCGTCGTTGAGAACCTGCCCGAATGGGCAGAGCATCTCCGACAGATGGCGGATAGGCTGGGACGCATCCTGAATATCCGTGCGTACGGTAACGGACTCCGATTTCTACCGCAAGACGTAGAAGAATTCCGGCTAATCCAAGATCACCTAGGATGACAAGAGAAGGTGAGTTGGTTCACCTACTCACCCCTCTCTCAGCAGTGCCTGAAGGTCGTGATTCGCGGCCTCCCAAACGGGACTGACCCGAAAATAATCATCGAAGCTCTACATAAGAAGGGATTTACTACCAAATATGTACGCCAAATCAACGGACGCAGAGGCAAAAAAGGGTGCATCTACTATGCACTCCTCAAGAGATCACCCGGGTTAATACCCGCGATATATGACACCGACATATTATTATTGATGCCAATTAGAATTGAAGCATGGAGAGGGGAACGCCAGTTGGCACAATGTTTCAGGTGCCAGCAATTTAGGCACTCATCTCAGCAGTGCCACAGACCGATTGCTTGTGGGCGGTGCAGGGGGCCTCACCCCGTCCGCCTATGTGAGCGCTCGATCGACGAACCGGCTACCTGCGCGAACTGCGGAAGCAGTCACACAGCCAAAAATAAAGAGAGATGCTCGATATTCAAAGTGAAGTGAGAAACCGCCGTGCCGGCACCGCAGCCCGGTGTAGTGATCCCGAACGCAAGTCCGCTGCTAGGCCGGCTCAAAATACGGTCACGGAGACCACGACGGCGAGCCTGGTGGCCCCCGCCAATGACCCAAAGGGGATAAAAAGACGACCCGAAAGAAGCGTAACGAATGCTTTCAACAAAAGGAAGCCCAGTGCGATCACGCCTGTAAAGAAGCTACCCTATTGGATCCTAATTGGATCCTAACAAGCAACGCTGGGGCGAGGAAACCAGGGCAGCCATTTTACAAAGCCTCCTAGAACATAAGAAGCGCCTAGCTCTCAAGGATCGCCAAACGCCGGCCTGATCACTCCAGCATTCACCGCCGGAAGAAGAAGGGAGATTTTAAAACGAGACAATCCCCGGAGGAAGCGCCCCGGCGTGAACTCCAAAAAAGAAGACACCCCCGCTGCAGGCGGGGGGAGAGCGAAGCCACCGCCAGAGGGGTAACCCTGATGCAGTCCCCCCGCGTGCCTCTGACGGGGCACGCGAGAAGAAACCCGTGTGTGTGTTCACTCACTATTGCGGTGGCCGTCATAAAGTGCGGAAGCTCTGTCCGAACTTATATCGATTATATTATTTAAAGTGTTGGAACAGTTGTTAATAATTTATTGTTTAAATAGGCCAGCCGGCAAATAAATTCTTTTTCGAGAAAGAAATTAATTTAAAAAATCGAGAAGTGATTTTCTGTGGAAACATCTACTATCACTATAGCGTGCCACTGCATAGTTAAGTATGTTTCGGAATTTACCATGTAAGCAATGACATATCCGTCGAAACCTTGGCATCAAACCCAAAAAGGTTGCGGATCAGAATTTCTCTTGAAATTTTCATAAGAAGCTTCTCTTGAAAAAATTAAAAAAAAAGGTGTGTGTGCGATTCACACACGATAGAAGTGAAACTTCAGTAAATCGACAAAAGAATGAGATGAATATATATAACAAGGGTAGGATAATTACAAAGTTTATTTGTTTAAAAATGAAAGTATTTTGATTAATTTTAAAAGATATTTTATATTGTATTCAACATATGTTACAGTGTACAGTAGTATTAGCTCACGTACTTTCCACATACACTAACACACGTTAAATGCTCAAATACAAGCAAGTATTAAACAGTGTGCAATATACATACACACCGACATTTGCTCTCTCGCTCTGGCTCACTAATTGCAGGCGACTATGCTTAGAAGACGGGAGTGGGGATGCTACGAAGCATGTCACAAAGAGGAGAGACCGATAATATAAAATAGTATGTATATTTCTGTCTCATTCTTTGCCGGCTTCATCCTACACATTTTTGTATTTGTGTCTCTTACCTGTCGTTTTTCACTTCAATAAAATAATAAACTTACGATGAAATTTCTTTACGTTTTAATCTAGTTACTCTACATCGTAAATAAAAAATCCGTTCGAAAATAATAACCGCCATAATTTTGTAACCGACGAACGAAAATACCACGAAAAGTTGTTACGTCACTTACCTGTCGTTTTTCCGTTGCATCCGGTATGAAATCACAACGATTCTAAAGAAGTTTCACTTGAAAAGTCGAGACAGTCATAAGGACTGCTGACAGAGGTCGAAAATCGAAATAAGCAATTATATACATTTTTATAAAGTCTATTAAACAATCAAACGTATGATGAGCTACAAAATATCAATGATATATATACACAGGCACCTATACTATGTGTCGCTAATTTGTCGTAAACCGCGCAAGCGCAATACGGCCGGTAATGCTTACGTAGCATGTCATGACGCGAAATTATAAATTTATCTCCTGCCAAAAATACCGCTCAACGCGCCTAAAGAAGTTATCACTTCAATAAATAATAGCTGCCCCGTGCCCACATCGTTGGACGGTAAACATTTTTGCTTGTGATGAAATTAAGAGTGTGATTCAGTTACTACTGAGTGCTATGAATTATTTCCTAACTGCCAAAAAGACGGTTATATTTTTATTAAACAAAATATCCTTGGTGACAAAGCAATTTATTTCCAATTATATTGACGTCTCGTATATGAAAAAAACCGCCTAATAGAAATATCACTCAATAGATTACGACACGGACGCGGTTAACCATCCGTCCAAATGATAATTGCAGTAAATGGGAAAAGTTGTTTTAAGCACTTCAGATGATAAATTTACTTATTTCGAATTTCGAATTTACTTATTTCGAATTTCGAATTTACTTATTTCGAATTTCGAATTTACTTATTTCGAATTTACTTATTTAAGAATTCATAACTGTTGTTGATAATATGACCAATGAACGTCACTTAACGATTTATTTATTTTTTAAATATAAAAAACTACTTTTTCTGACTTAAATATTAAAGTTAGATATATGCTGTCGATGATTTTTTTCTAGGCATTATCAAGCTCTATAACTTTTCTCTAGAACTCAATCATATATCTCTCATCGTTAAGGCAGCGTTCGTAAGAAACGTTTTCATTCGACCGTTTTCTCACCGACTTACTTTGCAAATCTGACTACGATAAAAAGTCTTTTCATTTTTCGGGTCAATATATTGCCTATACACTCACAAATAACGTGGCTTTCTATTGGTAAAAGAATTTTCAAAATCGATTTAACCCAACCTTCAAACTTTACCTCTTTTTTTATATATAATAGGACGCAAACGAACTGGTGGGTAACCTGATGTTAAGTGATCACCACTGTCCATAAACACTTGCAACACCAGAAGAGTCGCAAGTGCGTTGCCATCCTGTGCTTGGGGTAGGGGGAAGGGGCTAGGGAGGTGAGTTTATCCGGCGCTCTCACTGACCGAACGAAACGCAACAATGCAAGCACTGTTACTTCACGTCGGTGTTCTGTGAGAGGGTGGTACTACCCTGGGCGAGCCGACCCTTTTATGCTGAAACCAGTAATAGCTCCAGCGTGGCTCTACCACCTCCTAATACCTCTTTATAATCATTACATAGTATAAAACAAAGTCCCCTACCGCGTCTATCTGTCTGTCTGTTCGCGATAAACCCAAAAACTACTGAACGGATTTTCAAGCGGTTTTCACCAGTGGATAAAGTGATTCATGAGGAACGTTTTGGTATATAATTTGTCAAGGATTTTTTTATAATCAGGGCGGGACAACGTCTGCCGGGTCCGCTAGTAATAGTATAAATATGGATAGTATAGATAACATTTTCCTAGAATGACAATGAAGATGACGTTGAAAGACATTCTAATGTAGTTAACGGATTAGCGAATAGATGGCGCTCAAACAACTTTGATTACTGACATTACTGCCACTAGGACGCCATTTGTAATTTATTTTATTCTTAACTTTACCATTATTCGTTTCACATCAATGAACTACTTAACAAATAAACGATAGATTATATAATGTTACAGTTATCTAATGAATAACTGTTTAAATAAACTTACCAATAAAATAAGGTCTCGGTTGACCATGTTGCATGAAATGACTGACTGGCGTTAGATGATGTTTTACATAGTAAGTCGTGTAAAGATGTCTGTCGAAGCAAGCTTCGTACAAGGTGTAGAATACGTTCTTCAGTTTGTATCCAAACCTGAGGACAATAATAATATTGTATCTCCTAGTATAATACAACACAATACACGGGGATCACTGAAGAACAAAATTTTAAGAATTTAATAAATCGATAGAAGTCTGCGCGCACCACGTTAAAACTATTCGATAGATATCATTTTTTTTACTTTTACTTCTAAACCACTTAGTCCTTGTATAAATAAAGTATTAAGATGTTTTCATATATATCTATACATATAATAAGAATGTAAATCTAACGTGTCTGTAGTCTTTAGATTTTTGTAAAAAAAAATGTTGTATAAACACGCATCACTGCTAACATACTGCGTTCATGATATAACCTCTTCAAGAAATTCTTAAAGCGTATCTTCTATGTTAAAAAAAAATCGGTTCGATCTATCGAAAGTTATTGTACTTTTAATGACGACGCGATCTAAGTACGAGAGAAAATTAGGTAAGTAAATTGACTTAATACATTCATTCTCTCAAGTTAATAAACAATGCAGACTATGTCGCTAGTATAACCAAGACCAAGTTATTGATAAAAACATAGTTATAGCATCGAGTTCTTGATCAACCAAGAATACTACAACACCAGTGGTGCAGCCGAGTTATGATGCTGATAAAATAAGCACTATCATATGTTTATTTATGAATATATATTTAATTTATAACAATACACAAGTATGTACTCGCTAAGCGGTAAGCCGTGAAGAAGTAAAAAGCTGCCAACATAATATTTTAAATTACACACAATTCATGTTGGGTTGCCAACACCACCAACACTAGTTTTTTCCTGTTACTCGTCTTTATTGTTTGATTTTATTAATGATATTATAAGTAAAAAGCTGTAGACACGTCATAGGCGCTTCGGCAGCGCCTTGTTCATCATCATCATCATCATCATCATAGGCCTTTTCATCTGTCACAGATGATTTAAGTAGCATTCTGGCGGTACTATCGTAAATGACTGACAAGACCGATCCGGGAACGAATCGCTCGGCCGCAAATTTGGCAAGTATGTACATCTGTACCCCCAGGTGGACGGGGGTAGGAGGCCTGCTCGTGACGCCTCATGCGTTTTTCTTCCAATTGCCGAAACCAGGTCTTGTCGTGCTTTGATTGGCCTTCGTGAATTAGGCGACACCATTTAGCCCGGTCCAAGGCTAGCTCCTCCCATTGGCTGATTGGGATATTGAATGTAGCCATGTCACGTTTAGTGCAATCCTTAAAACGAAGCATAGGACGCCCAACAGACCTCTTTGCATGTGCAACCTCTCCAAGCAGAATTTGTCTTGGTAAACGAGTTCGTTCCATTCGATGCACGTGCCCTAACCAACGCAGTCGTCTCTTTTTGAGAATAGCGGTAATGCTAGGAAGCTGTGCCTTACTCAGGACGGACTCATTTGTCACGCGATCTTTCCACGTTATGCCCAGTATGTTTCGAAGACATCACGACAAGTGGTATGTGTTCAGTTGGCATTCTTGTTTTGCGTATGTTGTCCAGGATTCCGCTCCGTACAAAAGCATACTCAGGATACATGATTGGTAGATATGCATTTTTGTTCTTACAGTAAGGTGCCTATTATCCCAAGCCCTTGTACGAAGTTTACCGAACGTAGAGGCTGCTTTACCGATGCGGGAATCGATCTCAGCGTCAAGCGACAGATTGCTCGATACTTGCGAGCCTAGGTAACAAAATTTGTTGACTATCTCTAAAGGCGTGCCGTTAAGTAAAACCATTGGTTGTTCTGATCACCCCTGCGCAAGAATAACGGTCTTCTTGACATTGATGGACATTGAGAATAGGTCGGACGCTTTAGCGAATTTGTCCATCAGGCTCTGAAGCTGGTATTGACCGTGGGCAACGAAGGCAACGTCATCAGCAAAAAGAAGACTATGTACAAATAGATCCTCCCTAAAACGCTTAGACTTGAGTAATGAGATCTTGTATAGCCTACCATCAGAATGCGTATGTAGGTGGATGCCTTGCTGTTCTACCCCGAAAGCTACCTTTAAGAGTACTGAAAAAAATATCCCAAACAAGGTAGGAGCCAAAACACAACCTTGACGAACGCCACGATGCACTTCAAGAGATGCTGAAGCGTTACCATTATGAAGTATTGAGGCTTCCATGCCCTCGTGGAATGACCGTACTATCTCTAGGAGTTTCGGTGGGCATCCAATTCTAGCAAGGATAGAGTGCAGCCCTTCTCTGCTCACGGTGTCAACTGCCTTGTTCAGGTCTACAAACGCGACAATAAGGGGGGACTGTTGCTCTCTACACTTTTCTTGTAGCTCTCGAAGAGAGAATATCATATCCACAGTCGACTGTTGGGACCTAAAACCGCACTGTGCCTCAGGGTATATGCGATCAGCAAGCCTTTGCAGTTTGACCAAAACGGCCCTGACGAAAGTTTTACCGACAATGCTAAGAAGGGATATTCCGCGGTAACAGTTTTGCCTTTGTAGAGAGTGACGGTGTTAGCGTCGCGCATATCCTGTGGCACATAGCCTTTCTCCCAACATTTGGCCAGGTGGTTGTGAAGAGTGGGAAGGAGGCACTCAAGTTTGACAATTTCGGTGGTAATATTGTCTTTACCTGGACTCCGTCCGCATTTGAGCTGCTTCACAGCTAGATGAAGCTCTTCTACCGTGGGTGCGGCATCTAACTCGTACCAGGTCGGCAGGTTCGAGGTGAGTTCCATTATTTCTGGCTGAAGGTCTACACGTTCTGAATAAATCCCAGTGTAATGCTCCACCCATTTAGCCATCTGACGACTACTGTTTCTTATAACGGAGCCATCAACTTCCTTGAGAGGTGCCGTCTTCTTTGGAGTAGGTCCAAGAGCTTTTTTGATGCCTGCGTAAACTCCACCAATATCCCCCACATCAGCGCACGCCTGAATGCTGTGGCATAGCTCGTACCAATACGCGTTTGCAAAAAAAAACGAGTGCTACGCTGAAGTTCGACTTTTGCCTGCACGAGTTCCTTACACTCCTTATCAAGAGGGTTAAGGCGGAAATTTAAAGCGGCTTGGCGTTTGGTGTTAATCAAGGGAAGTAGGTGCTCTTGATTGTCGAGAAACCAGTCTTGAGTGTTTGCTTTTTGATATCCAAAAGCTTTGCCTGCAGTGTCAGTCAAAAGAGATTTAATTTTTCCCGCTCGACTTCTACCGATGCCGAGTTGTCCCAGGTTACAACTTCCGCCCGAACCAAGGCCTCGAACGATTCCACTGCGTTCACATTCCAGATCGTGCAAAGGCTAATTCTTTTCCGTTGAAATGAATTGAACGAATGGATTCTCTTTGGGACAAGTCGGACTTTGGAGACAACAAGGCTGTGGTCACTGTCACAGTCAGCGCTGTGAAATGTATGGGTATGGAGTGTGTCTCGCAAGTCTCTCCTTCTAATAATAGCAAGATCTAATTGGTGCCAGTGTTTAGATCGCGGATGCATCCAAGTGACTTTTTGCATCAATTTGCCTTTGAAGAAGGTGTTGGTTACACACAGTCTAGTCTAGTCTAGTCTAGGTCTAGAACAAAACTCTAATAGTCTTTGCCCAGTAGAGTTTAGTTTGCATATGCCGTGTACACCGAGACATTCTGGCCAAGCTGTTACATCCTGACCGACACGAGCATTGAAATCACCCAAGATATGCAGTCTGTCACTGCGCGCACTGTTTCTTCGAGTTGGTCGTAGAATTGGTCCTTGGTCTCAGGTGTCGAATTAAACGTCGGTGCGTAAGCGGAGATTAAAGTGGAGAAGCCGTTTTTTGTGTTAAGACGCAAGACCATGATACGCTCAGACACACCCCTAGGTATTTCAACCGCACCAATTAGATTATTAGGAACTGCAAAACCCACGCCATGTTCTCGTGTTTCTTGGGCACTCTTTCCCTTCCAATAGAAAGTATAGTTAGCTTCACGAATAGACCCTTCGTCCTCGATCCTGGTTATTTGCAAGGCTGCAATATCGATATTAAGTCTATTGAGTTCAATATCTATACTACAGGTTTTGCGCGGTTCTTGTGCGCAATTTGAGCTTCGGCAGATGTTTGCGAAGCCCGTCCTCATAGTTCGGATGTTCCAAGACGCAAAGCGCATGTAGACTGCATTTTTGTAGGTTTCCAAGTTTTTACTTTTAGCAGGTGATTTAGGTCACAGCATCAACGTGCAGCTGTAGAGCTTGTGCTCCGTTCACCCAGACGGAACAAGTTGATGCTGACGGGGAGCAGTACCTTATTGATCGGGGGCTGCCCGACTTAAGCAGGCGGTAACTGATCAGTGGACCTACGATGGATCCTCCTAATGGCAAGAGTGGCCCCTGGCGCCAGCACTTACGCCTATGCGTGCCAGCTTATAACCGGTAACTGCCACTCCCCGTGTTGTTTTCCACTTGCAAAGCAGGTGGGCGAAGTGACCTCTTCGCAGATGCTACTGCGCCTGGGACAGACGACTTTATGGCAGCACGAGCTTGCCCAGTACCTGTGCCACCCTCTCCTCCTCCCCAGCAGGGCCCACAGGAGAGACAAGTCAGTACATGTGGTGCTGGTTTGGTCGCAGGTACCTAGCTGATGCCTAAACGGAGGCACCGTTCCGGGTTTATTATCAGTTTTCCTTCTATTCAGAGTCTAGATGTTGGTGTCTGATGGTTGTGGATAACAGTGATTATAAAGGACTGGCAGGTTGGGACGCTGTTTGTCCTATAAGCCCAACAAGGCAGAGTTTAGAAAAAAGGAAAAAGGAGAAGGACACTACTGTCACGGAAAATGATGAAATGTGACACTAGCAGCTAGAGCAGTCCGGGGTCGCGTACCCGTAGTAAGCTCAGTCAGCTATCGGACAAATAACTGATAGATTCACCCTCTGAACGGATTTTTTTACTTGTTAAAACTTGGCTAACCAGATTATTTTTGAAGGCCATCTATCCGCCCGTATCTAAGCAACATATAACTATTTGTGTGGCATTACAATATTATTTTAGGTATGTGCGCGTTATCGTGCCATTTGTTTTCTCAAAATATTATGTAGGTAACGTATCTACAACTTTGTAGTTACAATGTCATTGGATTTCATGCGCATGTCTCTCTTCTCTCTACTCAAATACCTATTATCCGTCCTTTTCAGTAAAGTTGCGTTCCAAATAAGCAAAACGACGTAAAACACGTAGTTTTTTTCCTGTTTATTTTATTTTTGGCAACCAATCTTCTCGTAGATTATTACTGCCATTGTCGAGTAGGTAATGGATATTAGAAGTTACTTGCGTTAATTTAATGAACTAACAAGATGGTGGCCGTCTTGTTAGAACTTTCCAGGGCACAACTTACCACTTTCTTGTGGCAAGTCAGAATCCATGCTCAGTGGTATTATATCCAATCCACTTCACTTGTGAACATACCAAACCATATTACGTAAAACACCACCAATATAACACAATATAGACCTTAATAACACAATATTATAAATAAAATATAAAGACCTTTACATGACATTCCTAGATCCCGCCAAATATTCATCACGCCCGTGTTCCTTTGTCTCATTCTATTGAGCTCATCTATCTGTTTATCTCTTTCAACGCTTATAATAGTTCTGTCTCTTTTCTCTCTACTCAAACACCTATACTTCGTCCCTTTCGTATCAGTAACATCGCGTTTCAAATCCATATAACGTTATTAAAATATAACATTAGAATGTTTCTAATCGCACTCAGATAAATTTATTTCTCTTACCTGTAAATTTTATTCCCTCCATAACATTTTTCTTTTGTTTCCTCTGATGTGAACCAGGGTTGGCTTTTGCATTTCACGTCTCTGAACTGGCCTATCCACCTGTCCAGTCTGAAGGTGGAGTTTATTATACAACTGGCTTCCTGCAATTCGTATATTAGTAGAACTCGATTGTTAGCTTTTGGAATTATTATCTACTTATTGAAGTAAAACTTATTTAGTCGCGACTAGGAGGTAACTTGACGACAACGCAACGGAAGTCCGTTACGGCAATATGGCGGCACGTTTCTATACCATCCGGTTAGATAATAATTAAACATAATCAAAACTTCTATTAAATCATAGTAATCTGTTGGTACTTTTCTATATTTTATTTACTTTATAACAAATAGTTGTTAATAATATTTCCTGTGTTATTTAAGTTCCGAATTAGCTGATAGATGGCATTACAGATAATTAAGCTTTGATTTAATTTGTTACTTACTTACATTGAAACCAGATGGCAGTACGGTCGCGTGCCCATATAATCATACATAATTGTATTGTATGATTTTTATTATTATTCAATTTAATTTTTTTTTTCAAAAATTTTTGATTGATTTGTTTTATAATCTATTTATTGACAAAATCGAAAATATTTAAAAAGTTTTACTGCAATCGCGTGTGACGGTTACAAGCACTCATTTTTTTGTTGTTGTATGAAAAATAGTGTGAAAAAAATTGGTTGTCTGTAAAGTCGGTTTACGGACGATAATTTTACGTAATAACGTCATATGAAAGAACGCATCGGCCGATGGAGTGGAAGAGAGATAGATGCGTCACAAGCCGAACGCTTAGGCCGATCGCGCCTCTCTGTCGCTTGTTCCACGCTCTCGCTAGCACGCTCGGCTCAGGCGGAACGTGACAATGAGTCATGAGCGTGCAGTGCGTGCAGCTGCGCGTTCATCGATTTATAAGTTACTAGCCTCTGCCCGCGACTTCGTTCGCGTGGAATAGTTACTTTGGGCTAACGCTAACACGCAGCGGGAGCTGTCAAGAAGAAAACATACTCCGATTTTGAAACATTCTTCATTAGTGCTCCGCTCCTATTGGTATAGCCTGTAACCTTTCTCGATAAATGACCTATATAACACTGAAAGAATTTTTCAAATCGGACCAGTAGTTCCAGAGATTACCCCCAACAACGTCACAAAATCACAAACTTTACCTCTTTATAATATTAGTATAGACTAGCTGACCCGTGCAACTTCGTCTGCACCAAATCGGTTATTACCGGTTTCAATTGTATTTTTAAACGCAAATAATCTTAAAAAACCTAAAACCCTATTGCAGCGTTATCCAGCACTTCCAATCGTGAATCCAAACTATCCAGGGACTCACTCAAACATATACCCAGTTGGTATGTGAGAAATCTTTTAAAATAAGCCTAGAATCTGTTCGCAGCATTACCTAAAGTAGTGTCATCAAAGTGAAGATCAAAACTAACTTACATATATTGCCGATAAATGTCTTCCCAGTACCCCTTGTAACTTCATCACGTAACATATTGTAAAAGTTGAACTTTATCTACATTAAATTTCCATTTTGTTTTAGTTGTTTGTTTTATAAGAATTTGTAAAGTATACGTGAAATCTGCATTCAATTTTAATTTGGTCACATTTATTTTACTTTTGACATACAAACCACCTTTTTTACTGAGATACTGAACTTGGGATAATATACCTTTCTAACAGTGAAAGAATTTTTTAAATCGGACCAGTAGTAGGTACCAAGCATTCCTCGAAAACAAAACTTTACCACTCATTATAATATTAGTATAAATACAACATAGTAACTGTAAACAGTAGTCCGGTGAAGCTGTTAAGACCTTGCTAGGTCAATAGCGTGGTCAGTTCGAGAATAAAAAAAAACTGCATACACCTCAACTGATTTATTTTAATCTTAGATTCACAAACCTGAACCCAACTACTTCAAGACTCAACAACATTTAGAAAACTAATTTTATCAAATATCGAAACAACACGCGTACTGATAGAACTCTAGTTGAGATTCATCTTCTACAATGCAATGTAACTATTATCTAGGTTTATGTTTTAGGAAAAAATCTTGTCTCCTTTGTTTAGCAAACATTTTTTATACAATAAAATAAATGTAACAACATATAAGTGACAGTTTCGTTTACACGTATTTTTTTCATATGAAGTTGATAATTACGCATAGAAATGTCATATAGCCGTAGCTCAGTTATAACGCACTGGACATTATATGGTCCGCCGGAGCCGACAGTTCGAATCCTGGCGATCTTTTTTTTGGTATTTTTTTTAAAGTAGCTTAGGGAAATATAGCTTATCTTTTTAGCTAATCTGTCTGCTATATATAGCACAATGAAAATTTACCAAAATCCGTCAAAAATTTTATTAACTACAAATTTTTGACTTTCGTCCGTTATCCTGGAGAATCCCTTGCGTTTTATGAGATAAAAAGTATTCTAGATGTAACCTTGTAATATTAGTTATCACTGTGCCAAATTTCGTCAAAATTGGTTCAGTACTTTCAGAGTGGTACGTGTTCAAAGGGACAGACAAACAGGCAGATCCTGGAGAATCCCTTGCGTTTTATGAGATAAAAAGTATCCTATATGTAATCTCGTAATATTAGTTATCACTGTGCCAAGTTTCGTCAAAATCGGTTCAGTACTTTCAGAGTGATGCGTGTTCACAGGGACAGACAGACAGACAAAAATTGTAAAACGATTATTTTTGGCTTCTATATCGATAACAAAGTCTACCCCGATAAAAATTTTCAAAAAATATTTAATGTACAGATTTGACCTTGCTACAGTTTTATTATAGTATAGATAATAGTAATATAGTAATAGTATAGATTATTACGTCAAAAATCGTACAACAAAAATGAAAAATTTGGGTCAGAATGTCTCCATATAAAAAGTGAGTCAGTGAGGCAGACAATCAATTGAGAGATTTTTTTAAATATTGATATAATAAACGAGTTTTTGGCGGGATCTTAGAATGTCTGGTACTGAATTTTATATTTCATTCATTGTCTAATGTTATTCGGTTGTATTTTGTAATATTGGTGTTGTGTTACGTAATATAGTTCAGTTATTGTGCCCAAGTGAAGTGGATAATAGCACCACGGAGCATGGATTCCGACTTGCCACAAAAACTCGCTGGAAAGATGAAAGAAGACGGCCACCATCTTGTTAGTTTATTGAAATGATCGCAAGATACATGTAATATTATTACCTACTCGACGACAGCAGTAATAATCTAGAAGACTGATTGCTAACAATTAAAAGAAAAAAGTTATAACAGACTAGCCGACCCGTGCCGACTTCGTTGGGCGGTAATAGGCATTGATAATAGCTACAACTTTTCTCTAGAACTCAATCATATATATCTCATAATTAAGGCAGCGTTCGTAAGAAACGTTTTCGTTCGACCATTTTTCTCCGACTCCCCAGATATTATCCCCTACAACCTCACAAACTTTACCTCTTTATAATATTAGTATAGATTATAGATAATATAATTAGTTAATAGCTTCTGCCCGCGACTTCGCACGCGTGGAATAGTTATTTTGGGCTAAAACGCAGCGGAAGCTCTCAAAAGGAAAAAAATCCCCGATTTTAAAATATTTTTCATTGTTGCTCCGCTCCTATTGCCCTTGGCGTGATGATATATAGCTTATGACACTCACAAATAACGTGGCTTTCTATTGGTAAAAGAATTTTCAAAATCGGTTTAGTAGTTCCTGAGATTACCCCCTACAACGTCACAAACTCACAAACTTAACTTCTTTATAATATTAGTATATAGATTATAGCCCCTCCCCGCGACTTCGTCCGCGTAGTAATAGTTACTACTCTGGGCTAACGCTGACACACAGCAGAAGCTCTCAAAAAGAAAAAAACATCTCGATTTTGAATCATTTTTCATCCGTGTTCCGCTCCTATTGGCCTTAGCGTGATGATATATAGCCTATAACCATTCTCGATGAATGAGCTATATAACACTGAAAGAATTATTCAAATCGGACCTGTAGTTCCTGAGATTACCCCTTACAACGCCACAACGTCACAACGTCACAAACTCACAAACTCACAAACCCACAAACTCACAAACTTTACCTCTTTATAATATTAGTATAGAAAACGTACCATGACGTCATACTTCGCTGCATTCGCTCCTGTATCATTCCCAAGGATAACATAATTACTATTCCCCGGACAGTTGACTCGTATTGTCTCTGACCTATTCAGCGAGACATGGCCTGTCTGATCTGGTTCTAGATACACACCATTGCGTATAAACACAGGTGCTGGTAAACTGAAGTCGCTCTTCAAATTCAATGTGCAACCTGATAACAAAGAAAATGAACACAGTCATCATCAGCTTGTAAGAGACCCACTGCAGAGCCATAGGCTTCTTCTCAAAGGAAGGTATAGACATAATCACCTCACGCTAGCCCACGACGTATTGCCCATTTCAAACTCTGAGGAATTTTATCCACATACGGTGATTTCTCTAGCTGGTAGAGCCACGCTGAAGCTATTACTAGTTTCGACATGAATGGGTCGGCTCGCCCGCGGTACTACCATCTGACATACAGAAACACCTGCGTCAAGTAACAGTGCTTGCATTGTTGCGTTTCGTTCGGTCAGTGAGAGCGCCGGAGGACCACCTCCCCTCCCTTCTCCTCTCTCTCCTTCCCGTCCCCCACTACCACCTCCCCAAAACACAGGCTGGCAACGCACTTGCAACTCCCCTGGTGTTGCAAGTGTCTATGGACGGTGGTGATCACTTAACATCAGGTGACACAGGTGACACTTTACAGGGTGGTAGGGTGTCTGTACCCGACTGGATCGCGACCACCGTACACCAGGTGGAACACCCGCCATAGTGGCACGTTTGGGCGTGTCGCGTTCCGGGATCAGCCGGTGTATATCCAGCAAACGGGCGGGGGGCTGTCCCTGACTGGGTCGCTTTCAGGCCGGCATGACAGCGGCGACCGGCGATGGATAGTATGTCTTTCGGTGGTCGCCATTGTTTTTGGATTGTACTGTGCTTACCATCAGGCACAGTACAGTCACTTTGCCGAGCTACAATGAAAAAAAAAAAAAAAAAAGGTGACTAACAAATATATCAGGACAAATATTGGTGACTTTAATATTATGCCCATGCAACACGTCAAGGGAGTGAATAGTGAATTGTATCAAATTGCGATCACTCCTCTCTCCCTTTATATTGCCAATTTCAATTGTCCTCTGTGCGAAACCGACAAGTTAGAAAAAATAAAAAAAAACATCAGGTGAACCGCATTTCCTCCTATGATATTAAAAAAAAAGTGCAAGAACATTTCTCAAGTTTAGGTTTCCTCGTAGTGTTTTCCTTCACCGTCTGCCGATAACGTTACCAATGTAGTTTGGTAAATGTACGCGAATTCCGAAGAAAACATTGTGTTCGAACCTGCGGACATCACCGTTAGGTCATGTCTTGTTAAATATACACAGTGTGCATTGTTTTTTTACAAATTATAGATTTTAGTGTTTGACCACGATCTCACTTATTGTCAAATGACGATCTGGCTCTCAATCGGGACTGGCTCTCAAGGGCAGCTGCCGGAACAAGCCAATAAGTGCTTCGCGATGGATATTCCACTTGATGCTGGTAGCTACCGGGCGGCGGGCTCAGGAAAAGCCCTGCCACGATGTATCGTCACAATGTTTTCTTTCACCGAACGCTTCGGCTCATTCGGTGATATATATGTAAGATCCTATATGGTATACCGGTGTATAAACTATTGCCATATTACATTTCGCGAAAATGCGTCCGAAAGTTTTTGCGTGAATTCCGTACAAACGACAGACAGATAGAAAAAAGATTTCAAAATCATGGAAACGTGTTCTGTCTATGATTCTAAGACCCAAAAGCATTTTTTCATAAATATATCTAACACGTTGGGTGGCATGGGGGTCACCGGTGACCGGAACTCGAGTTCGATACAGCGCCGCGGGGGTCACCGGTGACAGGCAGCGCGGTCATTACTAAATTACATACTTATCTATACATACTAGTGGGCGCCCAGTGGTCGACATTCGACCATAGTTCATTGATTTTTTAAAGTTTGAACTTTATTAGGGTTCTTTTGTCAACTTACTTCTATAATCAAAGGTTTTCATCATGGCTACTCAGTTATTTGACACTTTTTTTTAAATTATAGAAACATGAAACGGTTCTATGTCTAAATGAAATAATAATTATAAATTTGAAACAAAAAACAGGCGGTTACATAAGGTGTTAAAACTCTCAAATTTTAAGTAAATATA
Organism: Antheraea yamamai; assembly: GCA_036509395.1. NCBI lineage: Eukaryota > Metazoa > Arthropoda > Insecta > Lepidoptera > Saturniidae > Antheraea > Antheraea yamamai. The sequence continues at coordinate 8,460,130 of AP028454.1, forward strand.
ACTTTACGAAAATAACTCACTCAACTCATGATACAATTCTCAATTAATTTTTCACGACACCATGAGTGGTGGCATTTCTGAATGATATTGAATTAAATGAAGTCTGTGCATTATGAGGAATAGTTATATGCCCAGTAATATCGCTTGGAAAAGTAATGGATACACAATAGAATCAAATGATGAGTCTAAAACAAAGATATTTTTAATACTACCAATAACTTTTGTAAAGAATTCATTTTTGTTCAAAATTCATTATCAACTGTACCAAATATAATTGCTACATCAGGTTGAACTGCATCATTGTAACCGCGGATATCTAGGCCATGGATTACTTTCATGAGCAAACAAATTTTGTTATTATGAATTTACAAATATTTTTTGGCTCTTTTTATTGAATCATCATTTAAAGTGAGTTCACCATAAAAATACTAAATATTAAAATATTAACATTGACTTTGGTAATATTGCTTTACTCTTATGACAACATGAAGCAAAATGGAAGCAGTCCAAAAATTTGGCAAAAATTTGACATTCAATAACACCAAAGAGAATAATAATTATTTCAGTGGTTCCATAAATTATGTATCAATTAATTTTTAATGTATGTTATGAATTTACATATTTCTATTATTATACAATTAACCTATAATTTGACCAGTTGATTTCAAAGGGCATGCGACGTCAGTCATATTAAAAATATTGAAAAAGGTAATTGGAACGTAAGAGTAAAATGACGGATGACTTTGTCAAAATTTACATGTGTGTATATGTTGTGTAAAATTCAGGCAGTAGTGTGAGTAATGTATATTTTAATTAATTTAATATACTTGTAATGCATTTTATATAAAAAAAATTGCTTTCTGCACTTCTCCTCCATATAAACTATGCCAAATTTCACGGTCATCCGTTCGCGCATTTCTTTCAAAAAGCGATACAAAGATTTGGTTTCGCGTATTAATATATATCATGATTATAATAAGAATGTAAATCTAACGTGTCTGTACTTTTTCAATTTTCCTGAAAAAAATTGTTGCTGGTGTCTAGGAATAAGTAATGGAATACATTTCAATCATTTTTAGAAATGTCTGTCTGTCTGTTTGTATTAATATTACATTACTGCTAAACTCACAATAAAACCTCACAAAAAAAATAAAGCATATCCTCGAGAGTAACGTAGTCTTTGTTTCATTAAAATCAGTCCATTCTATCAAAAGTTATTGTAATTTTAATGACGACGCGGCGTAAGTACGAGAGAAAAGTAGATAAGTAAATGAATTTCATACATTCAGATGACTTTATTACTCGCTATTTATTACTCACGGGCACAGCTAGTAATGGATATGGATTCTGATCATTTTTTCAATAATACCATTGTTACTATAATGTTATTTAGCAAACGAAGCAAGATTGTTTAAAAAATAAAGACAATCGTAATAATTGCCTATAGCGCCGTGGTGGACACTCACGGTGTAAAGAATAGAGTTCTTCCATGGGGACACCAGTGACCCCCACCACGAAAAATGCTTCAAAAATGATTTTATAACTCATATTATTTGCTATGAAACAATATCCCATCATAAAATGCATCGCATAATGAAAAGGTCGTGTTGACGCCTCGGACGAAAACCATGGAAATCCGTCTGGCAGTCAAAGTGTTAATGTACAGATTTTGTCTCTTTACCCTTTTATTATATACTAGCTGTAACCCGCGGCTCCGCACGCGTTTTTTAAAAATGAATTAAAGAAATGTAAAATTGTAAGTAGGTGTGTACTAGGGTGGTTTTTTTTTTTGCGACTATTTTTTTTTCTTTACTCCATTGACGGAATATCGTTCGAACTATTAAATAAAAAATTCCCACCAAAGGACGGCTCTTAATTCCAATTTTAAGTACTCGCTAAATGAATTTAAAGTTTTCTCATTTAATTAACACGTAAAAATAATGTTTTTTGCTTAAAATATTTATAGCTTGGAGACATTTCATCAAAATTCTTTGACCATAGAAAGAAATTGTAGAGGGATCCTTCTTCTTCAAAAGCCCTAGTAGCAAATATTTAATCTTTGATGTATCTGATGAAATGTCTCCAAGCTATAAATATTTTAAGCAAAAAACATTATTTTTACGTGTTAATTAAATGAGAAAACTTTAAATTCATTTAGCGAGTACTTAAAATTGGAATTAAGAGCCGTCCTTTGGTGGGAATTTTTTATTTAATAGTTCGAACGATATTCCGTCAATGGAGTAAAGAAAAAAAAATAGTCGCAAAAAAAAACCACCCTAGTGTGTACATTACAGAAATGCTTTTTCAAAAACATTTGTAACTACGACACGCACGCCATCTACTGTATTATGTTACGTGTACATTAGATATGTGACTACGTATAGTATATCGAATGGGAAGGGATTTATCATCAGCAACATACCCGGACCTTTACCCTACTATATACCACCCTCAGGGCTCACTAACACTATATAAGAAAGTAATGAAAATTTTAAACTATACATCGAACAATATGTGTTAAATTTTTTTTATATCGATATAACATGCCCATATTGTCGATATAATTGTGTTATTCTTATACGTTGCTATAATCACTGAGTTATGTAGATGTAAACGCGGTAATTAAAACAAAATGGCCTCCAAATTGACCAAAATAATAATATAATTCAAATTACATACATTTATTCTTGGTGTCCTGTACAGCACACGTCTCATGCGTTTCTTCACAAACTTTTAATCAAATTATTTTTGATCAATTTCACACGAACGAATGCACAGGTAACAGTTCAACACTACATAATGTAAAACAAAGTCCTCTGGTCTGTCTGTTCATCTATTCGCGATAAAGTGAAAAACTAAAGAACGGATTTTCATGCCGTTTTACCAGTAGGTAGAATGGTTCATGGGGAAGGTTTAGGTATAATTTGTCAAGGTTTTCTTTTTATTATCGGGGCGGAACAATGCCTGCCGAGCCCGCTAGCTTAAAATTAAATATCTCATTAGTTAGTTATCTGCCAGTGAAAGTCCCGTGAAAATCAGTTCAAAAATTTCGGATATTCCACTGCGACCGAAGGCGAATAAAAAACCTAAATTACTTTTTATGAGGTCTGCTATCTACCAGTAATTACCCCGTGAAAATCGGTCCAACCAATTTGGAAATAGCAATGCGGACGAAGCCGCGGACAAATAAAATAGAATATGTCAACCACTATCATTTTTTATTTATTTTATCTGTCAGTAAAATTACCCTTAAAATAGTTCCAGCCGTTTTGGAGATTACCCGGAACAAACAAACAAACAAACAGACAAAATATAATAATATAAAAATATCGACCGAATGTAAAAACATTTTTTTTGTTATTTGTAGCTATATCCATTCAGCAATAAGTTATTATTTAATTTTACATACACACACTTTATTTTTATAATAAATAATAGATTGCAAATAAAAAATTTGAAACAAAACTAACGCAGAATAGACTTTTTGAATAGGAACACAAAATAATCTTTGAAAATGTTTGCGATAGAAAGTTACCACGTTACCATGGCAACGTATATAATACTAACGCTAACACGCAGCGAAAGCAATCAAAACGAAAAAAATGCCCGATTTTGAAACATTCTTCATTGGCGCTCCACTCCTATAAATCTTAGCGTGATGCTATATAGTCTAAACCCTTCCTCGGTAAATGAGCTATCTAAAACCGAAAGATTTTTTCAAATCGGATCAGTAGTTCCTGTGATTAGCGCGTTCAACCAAACAAACAAACAAACAAACTCTTCAGCTTTATATATTAGTATAGATATATAGATTGCAGTAATAAAGATAACAGAACAAAGATCAAAAAAATATTTATAAGAAAACGCAATCAAAGGGAATTATAACAAATCAATAAGAATTAAAGAGATACCTTTAAGTCATGTTCCTGTATCACTGATTTCTTTATGCATTTAACCGACCGATATCTACCCATAAAAAATAAATAAAAGCGTATGGATTTAATATTTATAATTTAAGAAATACAGGTTAGAAACAGCGAAGGCTAAGCGGTCGCGAAATAATGTTATACTAGTGGACGCCCAGTGGTCGACATTCGACCATAGTTAATTGAATTTTTAAAGTTTGAACTTTATTTGGGTTCTGTTATCAAAGGGTATAACCTCTATAATCAAAGGCTTTCATCATACCTACTCAGTTATTTGCCACTTTTCTTTAATTATGTAAACATTTAAAAAAATCGATGTCTAAATGAAAATTGAAATTAATTATAAATTTGAATCAAAAAACAGGCGGTTACATAAGGTAGTAAGGCTCTCAAATACTAAGTAAACATAACTTTACGACAATAAAGAAATTTATCGCAACTCATGACACAATTTTCAATTAATTTTACACGACACCATAGGTGCGTGGTATTTCTGGGTGATATTGAATTAAATATAGTCTGTACATTATATGAGGAATAGTGATATGCCCACTATCATCATTTGGAAAAGTAATGGATACACAATAGAATCAAATGATGAATCCAAAACAAAGTTGTTTTTAATACTACCATTAATTTTTGAAAATGAATTAATTTTTGTTCATAATTCATCATCAACTATACTAAATATAATTGCTACATCAAGTTGAACTGCATCATTGTAACCGCGGAGATATAAGTCATGGATTACTTTCATGACCAAACAAATTTTCTTATTTTGTTTTTACAAAGTATTTTTTCGCTCGTTTTTTTATTGAATCATCATTTGAAGTGGGTACACCATAAAGAAATACTAAACATTAAAATATTGACATTAACTTTGGATATATTGCTTTACTCTTATGGCAACATGAAATAAAGTGACATAAAGTGAAAGCAGTCCTGTCACCTAAAAATTTTGACATTCAATAAAACCAAAGAAGGATGAAGGATCTTCGAAACGTCATTTTCATTTACATGTGTGTATATGTTGTGTAAAATTCAAGCAGTAGTGTGAGTAATGTATATTTTAATTAATTTAATATGCTTGTAATGCATTTTATATGAAAAAAATAGCTTTGTGCACTTCTTTGCCATATAAACTTTAACTATGCTAAATTTCAAATTCATCCGTTCGCGCTATTCGCTTAAAAAGGGGTACAAAGTTTTGGCATCACGTATTAATATATAAGATACTAAGGGACCATGATAAAAGGTTGAAAAACACTGCTGTAAATGAAAATGAGTACCATATCAAAATCCGCTGCGTAATTTAGAAGAACTAACACAGACAGACAAACACGAAAAGCGACTTTGTTTCATAGATAGACTAGCAGATCCGGCAGACGTTGTCCCGCGCTTATAATAACAAAAAACCTATACAAATTATATACCTAAACCTTCCTCGTGAATCACTCTTATTTACCGGTGAAAACCGCATGAAAATCTTATCAGTAGTATATCTATAGCAAACAGACAGACAGGCGTGGCAGAGGACTTTGTTTTATAATACGTAATGACTATATATAGGTATTTCCTAAAATAACACCAAAACACTACATACTGTAATCTAGATTATTATATTTTTAAAACTGGCAACTCTGTTTATTGCTGTGAACAAAAGTCAATACTCTACGAACTCTCCGCACGATATATTACATTATAGTAGATGCATTTTTCATTTTGCGCTTTTTTATAAGGACGTTGCATCCTGAAATGTTGAATCACTAATTGCAAAAAATACCGCGGGGTTTAACTCAAGGTCGAAGCTAGGGATGTCACCCGTTTTAAATAGCGTTAGTACATTTTTTTTTAATAACGTAATAAGTTGTAAATTCTCTTAACGTAGAGGAAACTGTTATCTATACTAATATTATAAAGAGGTAAAGTTTGTGACGTTGTGAGTTTGTGACATTGTGGCGTTGTAAGGGGTAATCTCAGGAACTACTTGTCCGATTTGAATAATTCTTTCAGTGTTATATAGCTCATTTATCGAGAATGGTTATAGGCTATATATCATCACGCTAAGACTAATAGGAGCGGAGCACAGAAGAAAAATGTTTCAAAATCGAGATGTTTTTTTTAGAGCTTCTGCTGTGTCAGCGTTAGCCCAGAGTAGTAACTGTTACTACGCAGACGAAGTCGCGGGCAGGGGCTATAATCTATATATATACTTAATACTATAAAGATGTAAAGTTTGTGAGTTTGTGACGTTGTAGGGGGTAATCTCAGGAACTACTTAGCCGATTTTGAAAATTCTTGTACCAATATAAAGCCACGTTATTTATGAGTGGCATAGGCTACATATTATCAAGCTAAGACCAATAGGAGCGGAGCAACAATGAAAAATGTTTTAAAATCGGGGTATTTTTTCCTTTTGAGAGCTTCCGCTGCGTCTTAGCCCAAAATAACTATTCCACGCGTGCGAAGTCGCGGGCAGAAGCTATTAACTAATTATATTATCTATAATCTTTACTAATATTATAAAGAGGTAAAGTTTGTGAGGTTGTAGGGGGTAATATCTGGGGAGTCGGAGAAAAATGGTCGACCGAAAACGTTTCTTACGAACGCTGCCTTAATTATGAGATATATATGATTGAGTTCTAGAGAAAAGTTGTAGCTTGATAATGTCTATTACCGCCCAACGAAGTGGGCACGGGTCGGCTAGTTAATTTAGGAATAAAAAAAACAAAATGTCATTAATCATATTGGTACTTATATTCGTTTTAGATTGAAGTAATGAATTTACTTCTATATATTACACCAAATTCTTTCGGTGTAATGTATACAAAAATTGTGCACTTTTAGAAACATATCTCACGTAAATAATTTAGTTCATCTATATATCTATCTATACATATAATAAGAAAGTAAACCTAATGTGTCTGTACTTTTTAAATTTTAGCGAAAAAAATTGTTGCATGTCTTGGAATAAGTAATAAAATATATTTCAATCATTTTTAAACAAGTCTGTCTGTTTATTTGAACACGTATCACTGCTAAAGTACTGCGTTAATAATAATAATAAAATCATAAAGTATATTTTCGAGTAACATTTGGTCTTGGTTTCATTAAAATCGGTTCACTCTATCAAAAGTTATTGTAATTTCAATGACGACGCGACTTAAGTACGAGAGAAAAGTATAACGGATGAATGGTAAAACAGTCGCAATATTTTCAGGTGTTATTGAGCAGTCGTTGCTGGTTGTAAATCCATCAAAATCAATTTAAAAAATATGTGCTCAATATTTGACCTAATTATCTCGAGAAAACTAAAACTGATATACACTCCTAATACTTAGTTTGCGTAAAGACGAGCGGGTGTAATAAATACCGATTTACTTAAATAATTAAATCTGTTAACGCGAATGATATAAATTTATGTATATTTAATTCATTTCTGTTAAAAGTTTAGGGATAGTTTCGACAACCCTAACTAAAAATGATTAGATAAATTCTCGTGTATATATTTCTTACCACAATCTGCGTCGTTGATCGATTTCAAACATATTAATAAAAACACACTGATATATTTCCAACTAATCATGTTTCGTTTCTATATAAAAACAATTAATAACTGTAATCTGTATATAAATGAATTAATATCCTTATCGTGACCGCGTCTACACAGTTCCGTTACGTGCTAATAACTGTGAAGAAGCAAAGCGTAAACGCAAAATAAACAGTTGCTTCTAACGTCATCGTTTTGCCAGCGTTTTCATTTTTACTGAATCACCAATTTCTCCCCCTCTTGTCTATACATATAATAAAAATGAATCGTTTGTATGTAATATCAAAATAAAATAAAAAACTGATTGGGTATGAAAGTATACTACTGATATATACGCTATATATATGATATATATACACTACTGATAACAAAAATGCAATTTTTAAAATTTTTGTATGTCTATCTGTCTCTGTTTGTTCCGGCTAATCTCCGAAACGGCTGGACCGATTTTGACGGGAATTTCACTGTCAGATAGCTGAAATTATAGCGGGTTACTTAGGCTACTTTAAATTAGACTAGCTATTAACCGCGTCTTCGTCCGCAATGCTAACTCCAAAACGGTTCGACCGATTTTTACGGGACTTTCACCGGCAGATAGCGGACACCGTAACAAGTAATTTAGTCTATTCTAATTTAGACTAGCTGTTACCCGTGGCTTCGTCCGCAGTGCTATCTCCAAAACGGTTCGACCGATTTTTATGGGACTTTCACTGGCAGATAGCTGATCTTATAGGAAATAATTTAGGTTATTCTATTGTAGACTAACTATAACCTGCAACTTCGATCGCATGAAATTTAGCAAAAAATATGTTGTTCACTGTAAATATGTACGTAAGACGTGCGTTATACTGGATTCCAATAATAAATATAATCGAAATTCATATATCTGTATCTATGTATGTAAATTGAATTATGTTGTCTTTTAGACATTTTGGCGACCATTTTTTTTTAAATTACCGCGCTTTCGTCTACATAAATCAACAACCATAGTAACATATAAGACTATTGTATCGAGTTCAATGAGCACTATTTAAACTGTCGAATATTAAAAACTGCTTAAGCAGATATCAAGTTTCATATCTTGATTTATATTTATGCAAAATTTCAAGACAATCAGCTCATTCATTGTTTTCAATTCAACATTATAATCATTAATAGTAATTTTGAAGATAGATGGGGTCTTTGTAATAAGATATTAGACCATAAAAGTGTTACTTATTGACAATATGGGGATATTATATCATTATCTATCTTTAAGTGATTGTTTCATTAGGTCCTTATACTGCGTAAATGAGCACTGAGGTAGTTATATGGCGGGTTAAGGTTCCAAATATATTGCTGATGATAAACCTCATTTCACACAATGTTAGTATTTAGATATCTAATGTATACGTTACATGTTACTGTAAGTGACGTGCGTGTCGTACTTATAATTATTTTTAAAGAGCATTTCTATAATGCTGATGATAAAAAAAATACCGCTCAACGCGCCTAAAGAATTATTCGCTTCAAAGACAAAAGTAGCTGAACATACTTTTTATAACGCACTTTCAGGCATCCGCCGGACCAAATGAATTGAACTGATCACAAATAGTAATACCTTATTTACAACTAGCTGTGCCCGCGACTTCGTCTGCGTGGAATTTTATGTAAAAACAGCGATTAATAAAGTCATCTGAATGTATTAAGTCCATTTACTTGTCTACTTTTCTCTCGTACTTACGCCGCGTCGTCATTAAAACTACAATAACTTTTGATAGAGTGGACCGACTTTAATGAAACAAACACTAAGTAGTCCATTGAAATGTTACATTTTTTAGGCCTTACCTTGCGTTTTTTAGAGGACGCAATTTTATTCTTTTGATGTGTAGGGGGGGTCAGTGTAAACCTAAAACCAAGTTTGTGGGGTCGCCACCCTTGTCCCACGGCCGCCATCTTGAAAATAGGGGTTGAAATGGTATTTACGATATATCTCTTAAACTATTTATTTTATAAAAAAAATTTGTTAACATTTTTTGTTGCAAATTAAATTCTCTACAACTTTGCTCCAGTAACTTTTTGTCGTAGAACTATAAATAAAAAAGTTATAAGCGAAAATCTTCAGAAATTTGAGAAAAAAATTTATATTTTTCGATGTAACTTTTTTTTTTATCATTTTACGAAAAAATGATATCTGACCATTTTTGTACATCGTTTTCTGAGGAACAACTTTTATTCGCATCATTTTTTCATTAAGTCAATAGCTAAGGATTTACAGCGCTCCGAAGCGAGTACTATTTTTCAGCACTCTTAACTATACCTATATTATACGTGTGTACCTATAATATGTCATCAGTTATTGTTTGTTTTTTTTTCTTTGTTTTTACTTTATTATTATAACTTTTTTAATTACAAATTTTGCAATATTATTAATAATTAATTATTGACTCTTTTAAATAATAATAAATAATGTTATAATAATTAATAATATTATAATAATAAAGTAAAAACAAAGAAAAAAAAAAAAACAATAACTGATGACATATTATAGGTACACACGTATAATATAGGTATAGTTAAGAGTGCTGAAAAATAGTACTCGCTTCGGAGCGCTGTAAATCCTTAGCTATTGACTTAATGAAAAAATGATGCGAATAAAAGTTGTTCCTCAAAAAACGATGTACAAAAATGGTCAGATATCATTTTTTCGTAAAATGATAAAAAAAAAAGTTACATCGAAAAATATAAATTTTTTTCTCAAATTTCTGAAGATTTTCGCTTATAACTTTTTTATTTATAGTTCTACGACAAAAAGTTACTGGAGCAAAGTTGTAGAGAATTTAATTTGCAACAAAAAATGTTAACAAAATTTTTTTATAAAATAAATAGTTTAAGAGATATATCGTAAATACCATTTCAACCCCTATTTTCAAGATGGCGGCCGTGGGACAAGGGTGGCGACCCCACAAACTTGGTTTTAGCTTTACACTGACCCCCCCTACACATCAAAAAAATAAAATTGCGTCCTCTAAAAAACGCAACCCCAAATGTAACTTTTCAATGGACTAAAGTTACTCCCGAGGATATGCTTTACGACTTTCTTGTTAATGTTTTATTGTGTACCCCGTACTTTAGCAGTGATGTGTGTTTATACAAACAGACAGACAGACATTTTTAATAATGATTGGAATGTATTCTATTATTTGTTTCTAGATACCTGCAATAATTTTTTTCACATTCTTAATACATGTATAGAAGATTATATGTATAGATGTATAGAATAATCAATAATATATAGATTACTGGGAAATCAATTCGCGTGTCTGTGCCGTTCAATAAACAGTACGAGTTTCAACCGCTGGGGTGTGCTCTACCCCACCTCGTGCACGGAGGGTTAAATAATATAAACGAGAAAGTTTGAAAGATTATTTTCTTATATCATAGGAGGCAAACGAATAAGTTGGTCACCTGATGTTAAGAGATCACCGCCGTCCATAGACACTTGCAACACCAGGGGAGTCGCAAGTGCGTTGCCAGCCTGCGTTTTGAGGAGGGAGTAGTGGTAGGGGAAGGGAGGTGGGTGTCAGGCGCTCTCGCTGACCGAACGAAACGCAACAATGCAAGCACTGTTACTTCACGTGGGTGTTTCTGTGTGTCGGGTAGTAGTATTCATGCTGAAACCAGTAAAAGCTTCAGCGTGCCTCCACCACACCTACAAAATGTGTTTATGTTATTTATATAATATCAAACTCACGAAAAAAAAGTAAAAATTATTCTACTAATGTTGATACTACTTTACAGTAATATACAACAGAATAATATATCTTCTATCTATACATATGTATAATAAGAATGTAAATCTAACGTGTCTGTACTTTTTAGATTTTCGTGAAAAAAATTGTTGCAAGAAATTGTTCTAGGAATGCGTAATAATATACTTATCAATCATTTTTAGAAATGTCTGTCTGTATGTTGTTTATCGCTGCTAAAATAATGCGTTCATGATAAAACGTTTTCAAGAAAATCATAAAGCATATCTTGGAGTAAGATTTAATAAAATTTCATTAAAATCGGTTCGATCTATCAAAAGTTATTGTAATTTTAATGACGACGCGACTTAAGTACGAGAGAAAAGTAAATAAGTAATTGGACTTAATACATTCAGATGATTTTATTATTCACTGTTTTTTTACATTAGGTTCCACGCGGACGGAGTCGCGGGCACAGCTAGTTTTCACTATAAAGATGTTTAAAGTAATAATGAATGTGAAGATAAAGCATGATTTTAATTACATATAGTGTATTTTTGTTTGACAATACGCTATATATATGCTCATAATGTTTTCATTCCCTATCAGCTAATAGGAAATGAAAACATTATGAGTAAACTGGATCAAACACGAATGTTTTCATAAAGTTACTCCCATACCTGCGTGTATGGTGCGTGGTTTTGTCTATGGTCACACTAAATGCAGATGTGGGAAGACATTATCGCTATGCGTTACGAACTATCGGGTGAACTGATAGAGGCAGCACGATAACTGGGATGATGTTAAGTGATCACCACCATCCATGGACACTAGCAACACCAAGGGGGTCGCAAGTGTGTTACCAGCTTGTGTTTGGGGGAAGAGGGGAAGGGGGAGGGGGTAGGAGATGAGAGTGGGCTTCCGGCGCTCTCACTGACCGAACGAAACTCAACAATGCAAGCACTGTTACTTCACGTCGGTTTTCTGCGAGAGGATGTGGCCCTATATCAGCGTAGCCCTATCACCTACAAAACAAACCTACTGTAATACAAAACTTTCACTTCTATCGTGTGGTTTCACGACACATATTTTTTTTCTATGCCAAAGGGCAGCAAACAGGCAGACAGCGCCTGTGATTGTAATAATTATCATCGCCTATGGTCAACTGTAACACCAGGGATATCTCTGTTGTGTTATCGACCTTGAAGAGCGTGTTTCAATGCCTTTTGAAGTTATACTTCTTTTGGCGCGTTAGGGAAAAATGATGAGAGTAAATTTTTACGATGCGCGCGCACACCGTCACAAAAAACCGACACGCTGAAGTTATTACGATGCACGCGCGCGCCGTCACGAAAAACCGACACCCTGAAGTTATTACGATGCACGCGCGCGCCGTCACGAAAAACCGACACCCTGAAGTTAGCTATAGTCAACATTTTGTTTCTTTGTATTTGTTGTTTGTATTTCTGTGTATAGTTTAGCTTAACTTAGATTAGCTATAAAAAAAAAAAAAGAAGGGGGGGGAAAGGAAGGAAAAAGGGAAAAGGCAAGGGGGGGACGATGCACGCTGCGCGGCCGTCCAAACGAAAAACCGACGAGCCCTGAAGCGCTAAGCGTTAGTAGTCCGGTGAACATTTTAAGCCTTTCTTTGTCAATAGCTTTGTTGTTTGAGAAAAAAAAAAATATTTCTTTGTATTAAAACTTTCAATGTATTAAATACCTTTTTTCTATTGTTAGTGTCGTTTTTTCTACAAACGTAGAATAAGGCGAAAGATAAAAGTTTTGAAAAGATTTTTATCTTGTTACGCCAAAGAAGTATAACTTCTAACGCGTGTACATAATAAGTACATACATTTTTTATATTTTAGAGACATCAGCTTTTGATGATCTGATGCTGATCTGATCTGAGCATCTGATGGGAAACACCCTAAACCTGGAAGGAGACTGGTTCGCTAATGCAGCTACCGGAACACACGTATAGGTCCTTGCCGACAAATTTCCAACATGAAAGTGGTAGCTAACAGGACGGACTTAGAAAAAGCCATAACGCTACGCTATGGCCTCATCGCGATAATTATTACTGCCATTGTCGAGTAGATTGTAGGTGGTAGAGACACGCTGAAGCTATTACTGGTTTCAGCATGAATGGGTCATCTCGTCCGGTGTACTACCACCCGACCCACAGAAACACCCACGTGAAGTAACAGTGCTTCCATTGTTGCGTTTCGTCCGGTCAGTGAGAGCGTCGGAGGCCCACCTCCCCTTCCCTTACTCCACTCACAAACACAGGCTGACAACGCACTTGCGTCTCCCCTGGTGTTGCAAGTGTCTACGGACGGTGATGATCACTTAAAATCAGGTGTTCCAACTGTTCGTTTGCCTCCTATAATATAAAAAAAGGTAATAATATTACATGTGTCTTGTGATAATTTCAAATAACAAGATGGCGGTCCCCTTGTTCGTATTTCCAGGGAGTTTTTATGACATCTCAGTATTCATGTTCTGAGGTATTATTTCCCATACACTTCACTTGTGTATACAATAAACAAACTATATTACATAAAACACCGCCAATATTACAAAATATTGTGTCATATAACACAAGATTATGAAAACAATATAAAATCCACTACATAACAGCACTGCCGTAGCTAGAGGGGGGCATTATGGGGTAATGTCCTACCTTAAAAACACCAAAAACAAAGATAAATTATTATAATTCAATTGTTTGTTCATACTTTGAGATTTAAAAAAATTGTCGATAGGCTGACTTTTTTCTTTTGAAAAAGACAGTGAGGGAAGTTAGGAGTAAGGTTAGTATGGTAAGGATGTATGAGGAGAGATGAAGACATGTTGAAAAGTTGGTTGATGGTGATGGATATAAGAGTAGAGTAAGACCGTAATATTAAAAATATTGTGTATATACTAAGATTATGAAAAAAATATAATATAGACTGCGTGCTAGAGGGGGGCATTATGGGGGAATGTACTTAAACACAAAACAAAGATAAATTATTAATGTGTCATACTTTGAGATTAAAAAAAACTGTAACGATAGGTCTCTAAACTTTTACTTTAACTCTCTTGAAAACAGCACCAGTGACAGGGAAGTTAAGGAGTAACAGGTTAGTATGGTACAGGCATGTCATGAGGAGAGATGAAGACCATGTAACTAGAAAAGCTTTGAGTATGATGGTCGATGGACATAAGAGTAAAGGAATACCGTAAAAGGTATGAATGGATTGTGTGAAAATGATATGTGTGTAAAAGGTGTGAATACTGAAATGACATCTGATAGGCGAGAGTGAAAATGGAAAACATGTTGTGCCAATCCTACCTAGGTGGGATAAGAGTAAGAAGATGAGTAGAGTCTCTCAACTTTATCGAACATATCACAGTTTGTGACATTCGAGGGCAGATCAATTATGATATTTTTTTTACTTCCACCCTACCTGTCACCAATGCTACTCAACCTCAAATTCGACTCTAGCTACAGCCTTGCATGTAAGACTCAGATCCGGCCAGAAATCTGCCAAACAAACAGTTTTTCAGAACACTCACTACTGTATTTGCGGTAAAGGAAACAAAAATACCCAATGTCGCAGCGAAATCCCAATGACTCTAGACCTTATGTTGATTCGGAATCGTCAACAATATTCATGCAATTCAAATCAAATCAAAAATACTTTATTTAGTTTAGGCCCTAACAAGGTGCTTATGAACGTCGAAACTACCAGCGGTTCGGAAAACAACCCAGGCATCGAGAATAACCGGTAAGAAACTCGATCGGGTACATCTTTTTAACACATATATTTTTCAAATACATTATACGTTACAATACCGTTTTTAGTGGATGCACAGAGAGGAGTCAATTCCAGAGGTCACCATCGTTCACGTATTGATCCACTCTATACTAGCCTTTCGACGCAAAAACCCGATTGACATGGCGCTTAAATTTACAGTCCGGCAAATCGGTAATATGTTTATGGTAATAAATTAAGGTTATAATTAAGGGTGTCGAATTTATACTAATCAAAAAGGAGATTATCAATAGTTAAAGGATTTTCAACTAATTCTGGCAACATCGTCTCATGGTGGCGCCCAACTATCTAATCAGTTTTCTAATCCATCTTATGGTTGATGGAAAAATACGAAAAAAAATCCGCTTGTCCATCCGTGCATCGAGTAGTGCTATCAAAACTTTAAGAAAACATTCTAATTGTGATAATTGATTAAAATCGTAAACACTGTAAGCTTAGAGGAGGACGGGCTCTCACTCGCGCCCTCGCTCTTCAATGTGTTTATCAGTGGCCTACCTCGGTCTCCGAGGGTCGAGGTAGGTTATGCTCACGCTACCCCGAGGCACTCCCATAGTGCGGCGTAGGTTATCGTGGAGTTTTTTAGTCGATCCTAAAGGTCGTTTGCACACTCAGTTCAGGATACCTCCCTCGGTGGACCTGGAAGTTGTCTGTGAAGAGGCGTTCTCCACGTTAAAAAAAAAAAAAAAAAAAAAGGTTATGCTGACGATACCGTTATTTACGCTTCCGGCAGGCGGTCGGACTTTTTTAGGAAGCGCATCGAAAAGGTCGTTTGCACACTCGGTGAATAGTTTCGTCGATGGCGCCTCGAAGTTGCTGGATATCCACCGGTGATGGACGGACACGCCCAACGTGCCCTCGGCGGGTGTTCCACCGAGAGTGCCGCGATCTCGGGTACAGACCCCTACTCCCCTTCGATCCCAAGCGACGCGCTAATAACCTTCAGCCCATCAAGCTATACGAAACCGATATACCTTGGGCCGGCGAGGTCAAATATCTCGGTGTTACATTAGATAAACATTTGAAGTTCGAGTCACATATAGATAGAGTGCGAAACAAAGCCGCTATGGCCTTGGGTCGCCTCCATCCTTTGCTTTGTTATAAGAGTAAGTTGTCCCTCACACACAAGCTCACCTTGTATAAAACATGTATCCGTCCTATTATGACATATATATGTCCTGTTTTTGCGCATATGTCAAAGATAATTTTCATAAGTTGCAGGTTCTTCAAAACCACGTTTTACGTAAAGTGACCGGTGCCCCGTGGGACGTCCGGAGAGTCGATTTTCATAGGGACCTAGAGATGCCTTCTATATGGGTGTACGTAAAATAGTTTGAAAATTATCCGATACGAAATATATATACGAGTTGTTGAGATATGTATGCTTGGTACACATATATGTTTCAACAACTCATATATATATATGAGTAGTTAGCTTAGCTCAGATAGGTCGCGAACTGCATGTACCAGGCAACAACCTAAGCTGAGGTGTGCCGTGCACCTTTGAGCTAGTTGTCAAATAAAATCGGCTGAGTGCCTTAAGCGCTCACCTTAGTAGTTCGGTGAAGCTGTTAAGACCTTGCTAGGTCAATAGCGTAGACAGTTCGAAAAAAAAAAAGACTGACTCTCAAGTGCAGCTGCTGTAACACAGCAAGAAGTACTTTTGCCAGCAGATATTCAACTTGAACTAAGGCGGGAATAAAGGACCCCTACCACTTTGCTTTAGTTTCGTCACGATATTTTCCTTCACTGAAATTTCCGGTCGTCAGTCTTCAACCCTACGTCCATCGACGCAGTATCCGAACACACTATTCATTGAGTCATCATTGCATCGAAACTGTTTGTACTTACCTTCGATCAACAATAACTAGATAAAGGGTCACGTACAAAATCGAAGCTAACTGCTGTCCACCTAAATATATACTTATGTAGCTATTTGTTTACTAATAAAGGGAGAAAAAACGTTTTAAAACAGTTTTAAGTTCAACCTAATTACAACCATGACACCTTGTAATAAAGTCACAAATGTTCAAAATATTATCTAATACTTACGATAAAACGAGCAAAGCAATAAATTACTCCCCTCACAAATGAAAAAACAACATAAACAACATTTAGTGTGAATTCAACCTTAACACGCAATGAATAAAGTACTTTTTCCCGGTATGGTGCGTGGTTGAAGAGCATTGGCCAAAATTTTTTTTTTTTTTATTAAAAAGAGGAAAAAAAAAAAAAAAAAAAAAAAAGAAGAAAAAAAAAAAAAAAAGGGGGGGGGGAGTAAAAAGGAAGAGAAGGAAAAGAAAAAAAAAAAGAAGAAGGAAAAGAGGGAGGGGAGAAGAAAAGAAAAGAAGGGAGGGGACCAGAGAGGGAAAAAAAAAAAGGAAGAGGGAGAAAAAAAAGGGGGGAAAAGAAAAGGGGGGAAGAAGAAAGAAACCAAAAAAAAAAAAGGGGGGAAAAAGGGGGAGGAGGGGGGGGGGGGGGGGGGGGGGGGGGGAGGGGGGGGGGGGGGGGGGGGGGGGGGGGGCCCCGAAAAAAAAGAAAAATAGGGGGGGGGGGGAAAAAAAAAAAAAACATTTGTACTACAGGTATAAAATCGGTAATTTTGTTCAAAATTTTATATTATTTGTTACTTTAAAGCTTAAAATATAACTTATTCAACTTTGTGTTTAAAGCTTAAAATATAACTTATTCAACATGTATTTAGCGAAAGTAAGATACTCCGACCGTTAAATTGCTTTTTCGGGTATTATTTTTGCATCTTTTGAATACACTGCGGCATGTGAAACGTGCTTACATTGGCTGTGTTTCAAACAAACTAAACAAAAAGCTCACATTTCAAGTGAGCTGTAATTTACCGAGACGTATTTTTCGCGCCGACCCGTTATCTAGTTATTGTTGATCGAAGGTGCTTACAAATAAAAAACCAGCACCTAGGAGACACAAAACTCATAGGATCATATTCGCCTATGGAATATCAAAAATAACTTTCAAATATAGAGAAAACTAGAACAAAGATTGCGTTAAAATCAAATTTTTCTTATAACATAAAATTATAATATAATTAAAAATTGGAGATGGCCTACTTTAATTAATCTGTAGCCATGGTATAGCTCAACAAAGACAAAAAGGCATTATTTTATTAAATTATTATACTTTTTGGCGCCTTTTTAAGGACTCTAATCATATTTTTTGGCGCCTACTCATTCTATACTAGCAAAATGTTTCTTGTGTAACATAAATCTACAAACAGGCGCACGGATTTAAAATTTATAAGAGTTGTAAATCTCAATAACAGCTCTACCTACCGAATTCAAATATAATTTAGAACCATAAACATGTCCCGATAAACAAATAAATAGTGGAGGCAGTCGTAAGGACTGCCGACACAAGTGAAAACTCAAAACAATAGAACATCTCTGTTCTTTTTTGAAAATTAAAATCAATTACATTCTGAACTAATTAAATTTTATAGTTTGAAATTATTAACATTATATGCTCTGATTTTCACATCTATTGACACTCCGAGCAATAATTGTACGCATTTTCATACAGCTTATTAATTAATCAAACATATGTTGCTCTGTTTAGCTCAATACAAAATATCAATATTACATGTACACTGATAGCTATAATACGCCACGCTAGTCTGACGCAAGCACAATACGTCATGAGCATGTCGAGGTTATCGGTGACACGAACCTATAGGTTTTTCCTATCAAGACTTGCTCAACGCAGCTATAGAAGTTTTCACTTTCAGAAAAGTAGATCAAGATCATCCTAGCAATTTCAGAGTATAAAAATTACGAAAGGAATGTACACCGGAATTTATATAAATAAAATGACAGAGGTCGGTCGTTATGCACACATCACGCAAAAAGTACGTTTAGTTTTTTTTTATTTTACTTCTGAGACCGTTTGTCCTTTTTTTGAAATAATACACGATCGATTTATTTAATTTAGGTGATTTTTTTTTTTTTTTAGGGGGGAAAAAAGGGGGGGCCCAAAAAGGGGGGGGGGGGGAGGGGAGGGGGGGGGGGGGGGGGGGGGGGGGGGCAAAAAAACGGGGGGAAAAAAATATTGAAGTTATGACAAATAATGACTAATTATTAAATTAATTAGATGCGCTCAAAGAGGAACGTTTTGGTATATAATTTGTCAAGGATTCTTTTATAATCAGGGCGGGACAACGTCTGCCGGTTAAATATAATCAAAAAATCGTTAAACTATCAAAGAAACATTTCAGTCTTTTTTGATGTGAGACATCTATAGGCGAGGGTAAACCTGATTCTTGGCGTGGTGATACAGGCCGTGGCGTGCGGCGGTACAGGCTGTGGCGACGAGATGCCATGCGCAAGCGACTGTGCGCCATCTCTCTTGCCGCACTGAGCTCGCATACCTATAGTGTATACAGTGTTGTTTACTACGTTACACATGTGTTCCACATCTGCCACGCGTCCCGTGACGGCTCAATTTTTTCAACCATCGGTATATGGATATATTATAAAACTAGCTGGCCCCCGCGGCTCCGCACGCGTTTTTTAAAATGTATTAAATAACTATGGTGTCATAGTTACAAATGTTTTTGAAAAAGCATTTCTTTAATTTACACACCTACTTACAATCTTACATTACGCCATCTACTGTAACATGTAACGTGTACATTAGATATGTGAATACGAATAGTATATCGAATGAGATGGGATTTATCATCAGCAACATACCTGGAACTTTAATCTACTATGTACCACCCTCATTTTTTCTAAGGGCATTATTCCCCAACTCTATTCCAGCCTAGTTTCACAGTTCTAAAAGCTATAGATTGGAATACACATTTTTTTTTAATTTTTAACGCCCTCGCACAGCCCTCTGGGGGTAAAATATCATAAAATTAGTTTTTAGTAAATTCAAACATGCCAAAAAGAATATCCTGACTAAGTTTCATACCTATAAGAGCTGAAGTTTTAAAATGTGATTTTTTTTTAATTAACCGCATACCCTATGGGGTATAAATTGTCGTTTTAAAATCCGTTCTTAGCTGACCTCTACTTGGTGCACAGAATATTCCTACCAAATTTCAAGTCTTTAGCTCTAATGGTTCCAGCGATATCGTGATGAGTGACTATATACGTGGAAATCTCTTATATATATATAGATTATTAATTTATTCTGTAAAATTTAATGACAAAATCTACAGGAGCTCCAACAACACCATCCAGATTTCATAAAATTTGAGCGACATCTTTTATATACAAAGTTTCTTTATCTCAGAACTTCATACTACAACTGTAAGTGCGTGAAAGACCTCAGGCGACTCATGTCGTTTAGCTTGTTAGCTCTGGTTTGCAATTTTTTATTTTCAAAATTGAATAGTTCACAAAAAATATTAATTAAGGAATCGAGAGTACAGAAAAATACATTTTAATCTAGTAAAAGTACTGAGACCTAGGCCAAATTATAATTATAAAAGTTAGTATGCAAATAATAATAAAAACCCTGTTTTTTATTTTGATAGCCGACTGTGAGATGAAAGTTAAACACACTTTGGGACAATTTTAATTTTATTTATATTTGTTTTATATACATGATTTAATACTTTAGCCTTTACAAATTCACTATAGTTATTACTACATTAGATATCTTACAGACAACAGTCAGTTATGCAGAGTTTGTACACTATTGACCTTGTACATCTGTATGAACCTTCTTGACCAATTGCTACCCTACAGGGAGCACAATAACTAGATGGCTTTTATTTTACAGGCAACAAATCGCCCCAATTTGATGATCTTGCACATCTATAAGTCGTCTTATCATATTTGGCTTTTGAAAATATAATCTCTTTCAACTCTCCCTCTGATGTGCACAATCTGCATATCGTATGACCGGAACGTACAATCGGAGCCCTCACTATTCTCGGCCATTTCGGATCATCGGCTGGTCGAGTTCCTCTCTTCAAGATTATATAAGAGAATGTGTCAGCATACACTTCCGACTTTGATGGAAACGGCAACGATTCATACTTCATTAAGAAGTTACATGGAGTCTTGTTTTCTAAATACCTTGGACACACGTTATCATTTGGACATGGAGCGAATGCATAGCCATTATTTTTGCCTTCTGGCAAATTCAACACAAACTCTCTCACTTCGTTGACGACTTGGAATCCAGCATTAGTGCCTTGCTCGATAATTATAAGGTAATCTTCAGTTTTATTCCACAGCTTTTGTATAGTTTCTAAGCGAGATTTCATACTCGGTAATTCAAACAGCGAGAATGCTGATAACACTATGCTATATTTAAGATCTGTCGACGCTGGTAGGAACTGACGTTGGAAATAAGCTTTCAGTGGTAATTTAACATTGTCTTTACCCTGGCAGAGTATTAAACGGGCAAGGTCGTGCATATCTGATGATGTGTCAACGCAGAAGTATTCGAAAATATCATTCTTCCAAAATGTATTTACAGCCCAAGTACCAGTCCCTACGCCTGATCCGAAATCGAAGAAACTTCTCGGCTTATAATCAGGGTTGAATTTCTTTATTTCGTCAAATACACGTACCAGGATCGCATACTCTTGTGAAGATCTCGACATTAGATATTGCAAACAAGTAGGTTTATCATACGATATATTGCCCCAGCTGTAAACATTTTTCTTTAATATATTAAAAACTTTATTCTGTATCTGTTTGTTTACATTAAAGAGTTCATCTTTCGATAATTCTTTATTTATTTTAGCAAAGGTTTTATTTGAAACCGTGTCGTGAATTTTCGCCGCTCTCTCGTTTATCTCCTGCTCCTCGGGCGGCAGTAACCTGGATTTAATATAGTTATTTAACGTTATACTATCCTGGTAGAGAGATTTCGCTTTGTTGTCTTCTAAAATTAATTTTATTGCTTTCAGTATATCCGGTGGTACAGATGCAATTTTTATTCGATTCGTACCGGGATGTTTTCGGGGTTTAAACTCTTGTGATTCAAAATTGTCCTTCAGCGTGGGATCGATAGCAACTCTTGTCGTATAATTCATATAATTTGTTAAGAAATACCGAAGTTTACATTTCTTTAACATTTTTATTTTTATAACCTAATAATTCAGATGGCAAAACAAACTAGGGATGCCAAATTGAAATCAATGAAATGAAATATCGATTTATAGACAAAAAAAATCAATTTGGAAATATCGAAAAGGTCTACATATTGAAAATTGTATAAGAAACTATAGAATAATATTATAATAATCATTATTTTTATTTGTCTCTTATGATAATTTTAGTTTTTAAACTGTTTATATTTTATTTGCTATTACTATGATCAAAACCTAATAGAAATTAATTAAAAGAAATAGGTTTTAATAGACTGTAAATTACGTTCTAAAATATATTTTTCATAGTATTTTCTCTAAATTTTCCTATTACTATAAAAAAAACCTCGGGGATTTATACGCAGTGAAGAGGCTGTTGCATAGTTTACAAAGGGAATACGGAGGATACGACCATGTCAATAGATCCCACCAAGTAGGAAAATATGTTCTTTTTTCTGGAATTGATTACGCTATTAACCTAGCAAGGCCATTAACAGCTTCACCGGAATACTAAGGCGAGAGCTTAAAGCACTCAGCCGATTTTATTTCGCAACTAGCTCAAGGGTGCACGGCACAGCTCGTCTTGGGCAGTTCCCTGACTCATGCAATTCGCGACCTATCTGAGCTAAGATACATATTCATACTTATATGAATTATTGAAACATATGTGTACCATGCATACATACCTCAACCACAAGATTTGGGGATAATTTTCTCTAAACTGTTAGATGATAAGGGAAAAAAATAAAACCCTTCCACTTTATGGAAAGAATGAATGGTGAGGGGGAGGAAATGTGAAATGTTGTGGGGGAGGAAAGGATTTGGTAATGAAAAGGGAGAGGAAAAGGGGGAGGGAAGGAAGGAAGGGGGGAGGGGGAAAGGGGGGGGAAAAAAAAAAGAGGGGGGATGAGGGGAGGGGGGGGGAAGAAAAATACTACTTATTTAAAGTCTATGGGACTTTTTCTTTCCACTATACTACTTTGATTTATTAAAATGATGAAAAAATATATTTTAACCAATTTAGTTTAAAAATCTTAGTCCACATTTAAACTCAAGCTGACTGATATTATGGTGAGTGGGGTAAGAGAAAAAGTGAAAGGAGTGTAAATGGAGACAAGGGATGGGAATATATCGTCATTGTCATAAATCTCTATGTTTATCTCTACTACACCTTTTCAAACACACCATTATTGGATAATTTCTGCTATAGATTGCATTTCAATTTTAATGGCAAATTAATAAGTATAAAAAACACAGCCCAGTCCAAATTGTCTACTAGGTTGTACCAAGTTAGTGAATAAAATTAGATCATTCATCAAGGAATTGCTTAGAGTTTAATTTTAATAAATTCAAGAGACATTTTATGTTAAATGAGTTATTTACCAAAACCATGTGATGTCCTCCTCTCAGGAAATATGTATAAGGCAAATAACATTTTTTTTGGTAAATAAAAAAAACATATTTCTTTTGCAAATCCATACATAGTTCAGATATTATATCAAATAAATAACTTCCAAGAGTAATCTTTAAATTCTATTTAATATGTTAATTCCACATTTTTCTTGCTATTCACTTCTACACAGAAATGGAATAATATAATCGTTTTACCAACTTCCTTAATATAATTATGTAAACAATATTACAATAGTTAACTTTGAGGATGCGACATTTGTTCTTGTTTATGTTTGTTAATACAATCCCTGAAGTCATTTACAACACTTTGGCATTTCCTCCAGTCCTTAGTTTCAGCTATACATTCCTAAAAATATATAAATAAATAAATTGTTAGTTGTAGTAACTTACACAGAAAATATCTTACAAGCCACAGGTTGTCTGTTAATAACAATGCAGTAACAGACAACTACTATTTCGTAAGACTGCTTATCATTTTACGAAAGTATACAAAACAACGATAAGAAGTAATATAAATATAATCTTGCAACGAATATTACAAACCTGGACTTTATAGTGCAATTCTAAACATCCCGTTTTCTTCAGCATTGCTTCGACTGGATCATCGTCACCTTCCGCAACCTTCTCTATAGGTTTGATCGTCATTTTGCAGCAAAATTAACACTAAATTTCCCAAAACATAACCCTGCATTACCTATTGGTAGGCAATGTTCCAAAGAGTACTACTATACGTAAAAAGGAAACAATGTACGAATGAGGTATCGGAATTGTCAGCTGTTTACATTGACGTATAAGACAGAGAAGGTGAATAGTTACTATATTAACCAAGTGAGTTGGTAATATAAAGCGTTTTTAATTTCGTCGGTTTATTCGTTTTCGTAGACTCAGTTGTTTATTACTTAAATAACAGTATACATACTAGAGATGTGTAACGCCGCGCAATTGCGCCAACTCAGTTCACTGGGCTGGATGTGTTAACTCACTTCTTCAAAATGAGTTGGCGCACAGCGCAGGACCGGGAAATTCGAATATCATTTTTATAAACAACTCTGTGAAATGTAAATGGAATTATACCTAGGTAATCTTTACTTTCTACATTTCAATTTACTTCTTTTTCTTCTTTAATTTATGGCGCCGTGTGTAACCAATACACAATTCCGCCACTGTTATGTAGATACAGAGTGTGCGATGTCTGTGGCAGATAGTGTCATAAACGAAGGAGACTGATTAAAAAATGAAATTCGAAAACGAAGATAATTAATTTGTGTTCAGACCGAGTTACTGTATATTTCCTACAAATATACACATAAGCTAACTTAGATACATATTGATTAAGAAATAGACAATCTGATTAAAGTTTGATTTTGTTAATTTTAATAAGTAATGACAAGATATGTAAAATTAAAGGGTTATTATTCACTAAAGCTAAGACACACGTAAGGTTAGTAGGGCGAGGAATATAAGGAGGAAGGACTTCAAAAGGGAGAATCTGTTTCTCGAACAATTAAAGAATATATGATCTGGGGAATCCGTTGTCTAGGTCGCATTTGCAGTGAGAATGGTTAATGGAATCCTTAATTTTTAGACAAATGCACTGGTGTACAAGTATGACCTAGACGAAGACGACAGATGATGGAAGTAACGGTCTTATTTAGATATAGGAATTTTAAAAATCATGGTTTTTGGGGAACTTTATTTTGGAAAGAACCGTAAGATTTGCTCTTATATTTTCTGGAAAAATTCCAATCCCTTTGCCATGCTTCTATCATGATAACTCGACTAACCCACGACTTTCTAACTCCAAGAATTAAGAGTTGTTAATGTATGTGGTCCATTTTCAGGTTAATTATAAGGGGCGGGGACTACATTGTAGGTGGATTGTTAATGTATTTACCACTTTACACAATAATAAAAATATGTACACAATTTTATATGTATGAGTTTTTTGCTTTTACACCTTTGAAGTTTATCTTAAATACTCAAGTGAATGTTTTTAAAGAGATACTCATACTGTCAATTTACAAAGCATTTATGAAATGAGAATGTTTTGTAATAGGAAGTAAACCCAGCCTTGGAATAAAAAAATTGTAGATCACATAAACAACCACCAACAATCAATCTCCTCAGATGCTATGGACATGTAAAAAGACGTAAGTAGGATCATGTGGTCCAACTGGCTTTAAAACTACCCGAACGCAAAAGAGGTAGAGGCCGCTCACCTTGGACATGGTGGTCAAAGTGGTATTATGGTGTTAGAGCCACGCTGAAGCTATTACTGGTTTCAGCATGCATGGGTCGGCTCGCTTAGGGTAGTACCACCCTCTCACAGAAAACCGACGTTGAGTAACAGTGCTTGCATTGTTCATTTCGTTCGGTCAGTGAGAGCGCCGGTGGCCCACCTCCCCTTCCCACTCCCCCTTCCTCCCAAACACAGGCTGGCAACGCACTTGCGACTCTCCTAGTGTTGCTAGTGTCTACGGACGGCGGTGATCACTTAACATGAAATGACCCGCCTATTCGTTTGCTTTCTAGGATATAAAAAAAATAATTGCGAAAGACCTCCAAAAAGCTCTGTTACAAAAATCAGCAACCCAAGACAGATTATCTTGGCGCAAAAATATGAGGAAACCCAACCCCAAATAATTGGAAAAGGGATGGACAAAGAAGATAAACTTAAAACAACCATGTGTAGCACTCAAATCAACATAAAACTTGTCATCTTTGCATGTCTAAATATATGAACGAAGGTTTATTTAATACTAACGACCGGCCCCAGCTTCGTATGGGTGCAATGTAGATATCCACTTTAATGAAATATTGTTGTACATGACACGTACAACGTATGTAATGTATTTAACTGGATAAGGAATAATACTGTATTGTATAAAATAGCTTGGTAAATAACAGATATTTATTTTTGTTTAAAGATAAAAATGGTTACTGTGAGGTATCCTTTAGAGATAAATATATACCATCGGGGACTTTTTTATCGACCTTTATAAAATATACAATTCCGTAGTACATTAATTTGATCTATCTCGTAAGGTTTAGCCAGCGTTTACGATTTAAGCGCATAAAAATATGTTTGTAACGACATCACATTATAAATCTTTCAATTTTTCGGCTTAAACCTGCTATAATATATATGTATCATTACATAGTATAAAACATAGTGCCCTACCGCGTCTGTCTGTCTGTCTGTTCGCGATAAAATCAAAAAATACCGAAAGGAATGAAATGGGGTTTTCACGGGGGGAAAAAGGGATTAAAAGGGAAGGTTTTAAAAAATAATCTGTAAGGATTTTTTCAAAACCAGGCCGGGAACGCTGCCGGTCCTCTTTATTTAAACCTTCCTCTTAAATCACTCTATCTATTGCTGAAAACTGTATTAAAATCCGTTGAATAGTTTAGAAGACCTAAGGGAACATAGCGGTAGCGACTTCATTTTTAATCGACTTCGAAAAAGGAGGAGGTTACTACGTTCGGTTGTATGTATTTTTTTTATGTATGTTAATCGATATCTCTGTCAATTATGAACCGATTTTAATGATTTTTTTTTTATTTGAATTGGTTATATTCAGAGGTGGTCCCATATAAATTTGAAGAAAATATTCAACCCCTAAGGGGGTGAAATATCGTTTATTTGATTTTCACCCACTTCGTGTCTAAGTATTTTCGTGAAATTGGAACCGATTTATTATACCCATTAGAAACCAGACTTATTTATGGACACTAAAAATGGAGAAATAAAAAATTTTTACAAAAAAAAAATAAACCGCCTTGTATGTAAAAAACTAATAATGCATTAAAAACCGAAAAATAACTGAATTATTAAATTAACCAAATTAATTAAAAAATATTGATATTCGCGCTACCTAATAATATATTTGAAGTCGATGCCAACCTACATTTCAAATTTGTTGCAAGTAATATGTATACTATACCTGGGACACGAGAGTGGACCAAAACTTTGTATGTAGATGATATGAATGTAGGTTGGCATCGACTTCAAATATATTATTAGGTAGCGCGGAAATCAATATTTATTATTTAATTTGGTTAATTTAATAATTCAGTTATTTTTCGCTTTTTAGTTCCTTATTAGTTTTTTACATCGAAGGCGGTTTATTTTTTTTTTTGTAATTTTTTTTTATATACTATGTAAATAAGAGATTAAAAACACATCCATTAATTTAAATAGGAATTTATTTTAATTATAAAACTTATTTACAACAAATAAATTATGCTAAAATTTTGCTCTTGTTCCTGAGAGCAATATATGCAACTACAATAGACATAACTGTGGCAAGGACTTCAGAGTTCACCCAAGGTCCGGAGTAGCCTGAAAAATGAAATATATTATAATTATTGTTACATATCATAGGATATAACTATATATGTATTATTGATTTTTTTTTATTTCTATCACAGCAGACAAACGAACAGGTGTGTCACTTGATTTTAAGTGATCACCACCGTCCATAGACACTTGCAACACCAGGGGAGTCGCAAGTGCGTTGCAAGCCTGTGCTTGGGGAAGGAGGAAGGGGAAGGGGTTGTGGGTATCCGGCACTCCCACTGACCGAACGTAACGCAACAATGCGTGCACTGTTAGTTAAGGTGGGTGTTTCTGTGTGTCGAGTGGTAGTACCGCGGACGAGCCGACACATTCATGCTGAAACCAGTAATAGCTTCAGCGTGCCTCTACCACCTACAATTGAGATGATTTTTGATACAAAACATATCTATAACGGTGAGGTCCGACTAAAACTGTTGGTTTTTTAAAATTTTTTTTATTCCATTTTTTATCAATTATACAGTCATCACTTTCTTATAAAAAATGCCTTTTTATATTTGGTAATACCATATTTATTTCCTGTTATAAACTATGCTTTTATGAATATTACTTGTACAAAATAATTTCGATGTTCACATCTGCTGAGAGTCCAGATCATAATTTTTTATTAAGTAAGTTTTTTTGTGGGTGGGCTTTAAATTATGAGAGATACTTTTTTTTGTAATGAAAAATGATGTGAGTATACACTGTATCGGGTAGATTAGAAGCAGTGACTCTCTTGCTTTCGGGTATTGGAGAACGGTGAGGCATGTTCTCTTCTTGTTTTCTCTTTGAAAGTTACACTTCTATCATGAACGAACTACATATTTTTGTTTTAAGTTTCTAAAATGTTCTCGGGACCGAATGATTTAATTCTAACAGTTTCAATATACCACTTATTTCGAGGAGTGATGTATTCCATTTTATTATAACGCTAGCCTCTGCCCACGACTTCGTCCGCGTGAAATAGTTACTTTGGGCTAATGCTAACACGCAGCGGAAGCTCTCAAAAGGAAAAGAAACCCCGATTTTGAAAAATTCTTCATTGGTGCTCCGCTCCTATTGGTATTAACGTGATGATATATAGCTTATAATCTTCCTCGATAAATTAGCTATATAACACAGAAAGAGATTTTTCAAATTGAACCAGTATTTCCTGAGATTACCCCCTTCAACATCACAAACTCACAAACTTTACCTCTTTATAATATTAAGTATAGATTAATTTTTATATTGTAATTAATGTGTAGGAAGTCCCTGGTTATTACTATTGTTGTATAAAGCTCTGTATATAAATAGGCAGAGGTAAAACAGCAAAGAACATCTTCTTACTGTGTTTCTCAACTGGTTTTTTTATTTCGTTTAGTAGACCTTGACAATATGACAATATTGTGTTGAAAAATATAACCTAAATCTTATCTCATGTGAACAACAGAAAATATACTTACTACCAGGATGGTGCAGTTGAATAGCGAGCAGGGGAGCTACTGTAGCAGCCGGGTCTGAACGACGAGCACGGCGGAGAGATGCCCAACCTTCCTCATCAAGGATATGGATTTCATGAACACCAGAGCGGGCTTTTTTAGGCTCCTCAGTCCAGGATACCTGATTTAATAAATTTTTATAGAATTATACTTCAAGGACTTGAAGTGTTGATAACTGAAAATATAATAAAAAATATCTGTAATCTGAAAATATTGCTATGATGATAATTAAGTTTATTTTAAATACAACATTTCTGTTGTAACTTATAAGTAGAAACTATTAATACCAATACTTTGTTAAAACCTTCTCATATTTGCTTTCAATGGAAATCAGCAGAATCATGTAGTGATAAATCTCGAGGCATTCAATATATATATTTTGTTTTGTTTGTTATAGTTGATTTTTTTTTATATCATAGGAGGCAAACGATAAATCTCAAGGCATTTAATATACATGTACATAATATATTTTGTTTTGTTTGTTATAGTTGATTTTTTTTATATCATAGGAGGCAAACGGACAGGTGGGCACCTGATGTTAAGTGATCACCACTGTCCATAGACACTTGCAACACCAGGTGAGTCGGAAGTGCGTTGAAAACCTGTCTTAGGGGAGAGGGGGAGTAAGGGAAGGGGGAAGGGGAGGTAAGATGGGCCTCCGGCACTCTCACTGACCTGACGATTTTCTGTGAGAGGGTGGTACTACCCCAAGCGAGCCGACCCATTCATGCTAAAACCATTAATAACCTCAGCATAGCTCTGCCACCTAGCAAATGATTGTAACAAATTAAATTCGTCAATCCTTATCTATTTGACCCCATTGTCTAAGTACTATTTATTGTGTAGGAGATCCAGTAATAAATATATATATCATTACATAGTATAAAAAGAAGTCCTCTACAGCATTTGTCTGTTTCTTTGCGATAAACTCAAAATCTACTGAAGGTATCTTCGCCAGTAAATAAAGTGATTAATGATGAAGGTTTTGGTACATAATATGTCCAGGATTTTTCTTATTATCAGGGCGGGATAACATCAGCCGGGCCCCCTACATAAATAAATTATTCAGGTATACGTCTGTATATGTATCTTCACCATGATCTTGTAAGAGAGACCCACTGCCGAGCCATAGATCTCAATTCAAAGGAAGGTACATACAGAAAGTACAAATTTTCAGATGACATCATTACATAGTATAAAACAAAGTCCCCTACCGCGTCTGTCTGTCTGTCTGTTCGCGATAAACTCAAAAACTACCGAACTGAATTTTATGCTGTTTTCACCGGTGGATAGAGTGATTGATGAGGAACATTTCAGTATATAATTTGTCAAGGATTTTTTCATAATCAGGGCAGGACAAGGTCTGCCGGGCCAGCTAGTTATTTAATAAAGTTTGTCAATTGTAGTTACTCTTGTAGTTAGAATATAGGTTGTGGTACAATAGGTGTTGATAAGTTTCATTATTTAGAAGTTGTAGATCAAAATAACATACTCTGGACAAGTTTCCAATGTGACTATTTAAGGATACCATAAAAGTATTAACAAAAGTATGTTCAAATTAAAAATGGTATCAAGTTTAAAAAAATATATATCACTGAAAGCTATACTTTAAATTTGAATGGGATACATGGAATGTCATGTCAGGATATTACATTACAGTAACTACTTAAATATAGTAAATTTATCATATATATATAAATCTTGTGTCACGGTGTTTGTGTTCGAACTCCTCTGAAACGGCTGGACCAATTTTTATGAAATTTTAAATGTATATTTGGTAGGTATGAGAATAGGTTGTAGAATATATTTTATACCTCCAAGTATTTTTTTGTAAATTTTTGTATATTAACAAAAAAATGTTGTATATGCCACTGTTAAAGAGGAAATAGGACGGTTCTGTTCAGCCTATAAAAATACACACATCAAAAAAATCGGAGCAACATGCGTGATATTACAAATTTTACCATTTATATTAATTAATTTCTAAGTATTTACTCAAACAAAGTGCGTAGGTCAGTAAACTTTTTTGTTATTGATGACATACTGGCTGGTTGTAAAAAAAAAATTTGATTATGTTTTGTTTTTTCATAAGATTTTATAATTTTACCAACCATTTAAATAAAATTAGCGACAAAATTGAATTGTTAGATATTCTTTATGTCATGAAGCGACGTCATTTGATGGCAGATGAAATCAAAGACCTGTAGGGATGTGCAAGCGGGAAGTAATCAATCTTAGGTATCTCGACATTTTGGCATTCATAGAAGTGTTATTTGTCGTCTTTGGCATCACTACAATAATACAGGAGAACCCGCTGAACAGCACTAGTTTTTAAAAGGATCTAACCACCCTGACCGGTACATACAACTACTAATGCTAGCATGTTAACCGCTCGAGAGATAAGTTTGATGTACACATTTCAACTGGCGTTGATGTAAGTCACAAAAAAATAATAACTTGGACAACAAATCTGATAAAAGCAATAGGGCTGATTGCAGATATTAAATTATTTATTTATTTATTTATTTATTTATAGTTAATAGACAAGCAGGGTGCGAGTGTATCTCGGCCCGGAAAAACTAAAGGTCAGGGGGTTAGGAGTCCATAATTGCTCAACAGTTATGATATGGGCGGGTACTATGAATCACACTGTGTCGAATAATTTTTTTTTTGTCAGGTTTTGGTCACTGCAGATGTTCATTTATTAAAGTAAGTTTATTCTCAGTCCTTATGTCTACCCATTTACACAAACCTTTGGCTCGATTTTAGGTTAATGATGAAATGCGCGTTCACATAAGTGGGGAAAAGGAAAATTTGAAAGGAGAAATGGGGTATTGCCGGGCCTGCACAATCGCCAGATCCCAACCCGGAGCACCATGGGACATG
Organism: Antheraea yamamai; assembly: GCA_036509395.1. Taxonomy (NCBI): domain Eukaryota; kingdom Metazoa; phylum Arthropoda; class Insecta; order Lepidoptera; family Saturniidae; genus Antheraea; species Antheraea yamamai. Next base: position 8,492,352 of record AP028454.1, read on the forward strand.
CTCCAGAGTCGTGTTTTTAAGGACTTGGATGGGACAAGAACCCAACAGCAGAAGGATTTGCTACAATTCGTCATTGGGAGCGAATACCGAAAGATGACATAAATTGTCTATTAATTCAATGAATAATTGTTGCCGACAAGTTCTGAATAGCAGAGGAGCCCATACTCTATAACCCCAAAATGTTCTATTCTTTCACAATAAATACATCTTCTTTAGAACTCCCATTTTGTAAGAAAAAAGTTTAGTTTCTTATGTATCTTAGTTTCCACAGTATATTTTAATATTGTTCATTTCTGTTATTAAAAGAACTTATAAAGCCAACAGCTGTTATTTTTCAACTGAATCCTAAAGATAATATTTTAAAAATAAAATACAAGTTATAATGTCAAAACGATCCTAAAATTTAAATTAGTACATGTTACTTAGACTTTTTATGAGTGTAGATTGGAACACTACAGAAATCACTTGGCCACAAAATTGACACATACAAATGATATTCTATCACAACATAAAAGGATGCGTACTAGTCTTTCACTAACCACCTGACCACACTAGGTATGTGTACGAAATAATTACGACACATCACTGGATGTGTACTCACAAAAACAATAACTTCGTGAGTACCTGAATTGTTTGTTGGTTTCACAATTGGAAACGGTGGGAGTTGCTGTAATCGGGTTCTAGATTTTTTAAGATTTTTCTAGTTTGGAAGTACCCTCGGAACCAGTAGGTAACCGATTTAACGCAAACGAAGTTGTGCGGGTCATCTAGTATCAATACAACATGCTATTATCACCATGATCTTCATATATTAACAGCCAAATGTACATAAGCATTTCACTTCAGAATGACCGCACCTATTTCACTAAATATTGATTTGTTGTTGATGTAATTGTCAGTACACGCTTTATATGAAGATACAAACTTCTTAACATTCTATGGAATCACTGTGTGGGTGCCAGGTCTATCGTGTGGCGGAGAGAAACTCCGAGCCGGTCCAGAGACTTGACACGAATGTAATCTACATTAACAAGGGCCCCTTTCTGACAAACACCAACACTCACTTTCACTATTCTTATTCTAGTTATGTACATTTTTTTTAATAGAAAAAAAAACAGAGCAATCAAGTTTGATAGTCACTAGCACATAACCTATATATGGCATGATATTCAATTAGAATTTATCAAAATGTAATTGAAACTGTAAATACAATTTATTTTATTAAAGATAAGTCTTAGTAATATATTATATTTCATTTCTATAGGTAAACATTTTAGATAATTCAAATGTTATATTTGGCCGACTTCCTCTGGATTGTAAGGTTTTTAATAGTATAATTCAGTATCACAGTCTAATCAAATACGGGTTCTATCTGATACTACTCTCTTTTTACCTGATATTTGTTCTCTCCAACTCGAGCCGCTGATAATGTTTTTCCATCGACTTCAGCGTACAACGGGTAGTTCTCAGACAGAGCGTTGTCACATTTCAACGAGAATTCAGTAATATAAGCTATATGGGTCACAATTGTTGCATCTAAGCTTGTAAATGAGGTAGCTTCGACTTTTGGATTCTGGCAGCTCTCTGCAACTCCTCCACTTATGTAGACTAAACCAAGTATTAAAACAATAGATATCTTATTCATTTTAAAGCTTTTTTAAAAAATTTGTGACTTTTATTATGAACTAAATTCAGAAATGTACTATGATAACGCGGCTAATTGTAAAATTTACTTTTACAATTTTACCCGCTCGCGATCCACGTATCGTGATGTTCTGAAACGTGCGTTATTACAAAACTTCAATCTCATATCATATTTATAAAATTAAGTCTGAAATAAGCTTATATTTAACATAACATATAATTTTATATGTTAGAGAATTTACCATTTTATTTCTAGAAAAAACTAATAAATTCTAGAATATAATTTTTATTTTCATTCATTATATTATTTAAATAAAAATTCTATAATGATGATTCTGAACGTGCTTCGAAAACGTCTGCGGTGACGTGTGCTCAATGTGCCATATGATTTTATTTTTATTAATTACTAAGGTTACTGAATTTCCATCTTTTAAGTTTAACAACGTACTATTTTTTATCTTCAAACTGCTGTAATAAGGTTGTGGCTTCTTGCAGATTCAGTTTGAGATTGCAAGTTTCACTCAATTGATATATAAACGAAATTATATCGCATAAAATTTCAAAAAATTGTCGCCAGGCATCTGTTTGTGTGTTCCGGCTGCTGTATTTAAGAGCTAGTACCCTTTAGGTTGGCCGTGTTAATTATCTTAGACCACGTTGCCATTTAACAACAGGTGAGATTGTGTTCAAACGAAAAAAAATACAAAATATAGAATAACGTAAGTATATACATACGTAGTTCAAAATTAAAACTACCATATAACAGATCAAGATGCTGCCAAAAATATGCACAATTTGTGAGTCTTCAGTGTATAATTTTATATAAGTACATCACAGTCAAATATTGATCATGCAATGTTTGTATCAATATTGCAATAGATAAAGGATCATATATTGTAGTCTACGCGATATTTCTTATATTACCATTCCAATGTGTGTTAATATTGTTTGGATACATTTGCATAATTGTCTCGTTTTTTGTCACATAAAAAAGTTCCTATACTTGTCATACAAATATGGAAAGTTCCAAAAATTTTGAATGATCAATTGTTTTAGATAAAAATACAATAATGAAGTATACATTAAAATGGAAATAATCTGAAACACTAAGAAGCCCTTTGTAATAAATATCAAAATCACTTCTCTTTACTACTGCTGGCGTTACAAATTAGCCGAAATAAACTTTTAGGTGCAATGCATGTTACTTTATCGTAGGAACTGTAAAAAATGAATAATTATGTAAATGTTCCTAAAACATATTTTTATGTTTAATACAGTTTACACGTTGCTCTTGGCATTTGAAACATCAAGAAGCGCAAAAGCACAGTGTCACATTATTTTCTTTAGAGGCAATGGTAATCATAATTTACAGCCAAATGTAAATGCAGTAATGGGTTTGAACGGAATTCTGCTTTGTTATAATAGATTTAACTTTTAATAGACGGATAATCAATAAAACAAATGTTATTTTTCGTTTAATATATTATTCTATATTCTATTCTTATTATATATTAAATTCATTTATTAATCAGACAATAAAATTCAACATTTAAAAAGACCATCACGACGTCACTCTTTAGGGTTCTGTTTACAATAGCCATCGTTGTTGCCACTTATAAATTATCTATTGAATAAGCGACTACTTTTACTGTAATATACAAAAAAACATTGAATTGTTATTGAAAATATGCAGACGGAAACTAAACAAATATATTAGGGTATATCCAATCAGTTACAACCTAAAAATTCATTACAATATCACTCGTCTAGATATAGACATTACAAGCAATTAAAAAAAAATATATAATACAGTTCTTTATAGCTATGATATTTAAGCGAAATTTTGTGTTACAATTCGAAAATAGAAACGTTAGTAACATATTTTAATTAATAAATGGATTTTTTTGTAGTAAAAAAATCCGTGACGTGTTTATATTGAAACAAAAGTAGCAACCGTGACCGGCTGTGATTTCTTTTTCTTCTTTTAGGGGCTTTTATTCCACCGAACATATCAGCTTTAATGTTCCCAATCTTTCTAGCTCCATCATGAGAGTCGCTGATGAGGTATCATTATCAGGTCATACAGCATCTTAGCTTCACCCGAACAGGGTTCAGCCAAGATGCTGTGACAAATACCAATATCCTGACAACTACTTTTCATACTATTCATCAATGACTCTCTTCCGATGCTGTTCTTAGCACACTCCATTACCGACTGTGATAAGATTATTAATGTCGAAAAAAAATGAACACCAGAAAAAACAACTCAGCAATGAATTCATTCGTTTCGGACGGAACTTGCCAAAAAATTGTCTTTTAAATAATCACTGGAATCACAATATCCTTAAAACGAGAGATTTTTCGGGATATGACAAAATAGCTATAGAAAAAAATCACGATATAACAAAAAAAATAATTTAAATTTATTTAGTAGCGTAGCGTAAGTCGGGGTATTGCTGTATTAACTTAAAAAATAAATATTTAACATAAAACATGTACGAAGATTGGGTATGGAAACAGCTATATAACCCTACAACAGTGATATTATATATTTATCACTGTTATTTCACTGGTGATAAATAAACCTGCTATTTTTTACATAGGACGACTAACAGATTCTGCATTAATTTTGTGATGTTCGTGATAACAACCTCTTTTGTTTCGCTCCTGTCACTGTTATAAATCATACTCATGCTATATATAGCAAACTTAGGAACTATACAAGTTATAATTAAAACGAATCTGGACTCATAAAATCATATGACAAAGAACAGTTATATCAATTCATTAATTTCATAATGCCAAATTATTTTTTGCAATTAAAATATGTATACGTGTCTTCACTCTTTAGCAGAATAAAGTTAGTGCGAATAGTTTTGGCGATTATTCGCACATAATTACGTCTGTACATTTACTACCTACTGGAATCAGAAGTTATTGCCACCAAATAAATACTATGCCGCGGTAAATAAAAACATTTAAATAATTGCATGGTTTTATTTAAAAGTAGGAATGCAAACCAGAATGTATCGTTAACCGTACCTATTATTTTAAAAAAGTGGTTTATCAATAATATATGGATAATTTAAAAACATTTCGTTCGACAAAAATGTTGTTTCCTAAGTACTTACTTACAGTGGCAAAATAAAATCGTGGCGTCTGTGATGTAAAAAAAATATATAAAGATGAAAATAATTAAAAAAATAACTATTCCATAAAAACAAAGACTCACAGCACGGCCAAATATAACAATTATATATTTGATAAATAAATAATAACCCTAATTTTATACTGATATATAATATATATTTGAAGGGTATACTATCAGAAATACTGTCGTGATAGTAACATAGATTATTAAAGATAACCCTTGGCACTGTCTGCCTGAAAATATAACCGTAATAGAAATTATTTATAACCTAGCAACACTAATATATTGGAAGTCAAATTCTACTAGATATGATTTATGTTATATGTACAACAGATGTCACTAAATACATTAAATATCACCACAACACAGTTATGTTAACAGCAGGTACACATAATTTATGAAACTACAAATTTTCGTGTTTTTTTTTTAAATAAATATTAAAGTTCCTTCGCGATACTATTAGGGACGCTGGTAGTAGATATAAATAATATCCATCACATTAATTTCTATAGTTATCATTATGAGCCTGTAATGGCCACTGCAGGGCCGTAGGCTTCTTCCCGAAGGCGGGTATAGGCATAATCACCACGCCAACCCATGACGTATTGAGGATTTGAAACTCCAAAATACCTACAGTTCTATATTTTCCCACACGCAGTGGTATTAAAAGAATATTTCTCAAGTTCAGGTTTCTTCAATATAATTTCCTTCACCGTCAACCGATAGTGTTGCCAATTTAAATTAGTAAATATACGTGAATTCTGAAAATTTCGCTGGTATATGCCTGGTATATTCAAACCTACGGGCATTGGCTTGATATTCCACAGTTTAAACCATTAGACCACGACGAATCACACACTCATATTTTATAGAACGTTACTTAATTCGGCATCACTTGTATAAGTCAATATGTACATTAACGAATGAAGAACAAATGACACATGTAATAATAATTTGAATATCGGTAGATTACTTACAACACTTATACCGTGAACGAGCTGTTATTATTTAACTGTGTCGATCGTGTTTGACATTACAGTTATACAAGAAATCACATTTAATTTACTACCATATCATTATATTTAATTATTCATAGTGGAATTATTTGCTATTTACCCACATTCCTAAGTAACTTTATAGTTTTTTATTATTATTTTTAATAAAATCCCAATTGAACGACGTTATATAAAAACGTATAGGAAGACAAAATTAAAAGAAAGCTGTTACGGAATATAAATCATTTATAGGTAAAAATGTGTTCCGATGAAATCAAGTGATTTATGAGTAAATACATGGTCTATTTGAATGTATTTTTTAGATTTTGGGGAGAGATGGAAGATAGGAGAGAAGGGGGGGGGACAAAAAAAAAAAGCCCCCCCCCGGGGAAAAAATACACTTAATTTATTTTTATACGAAATCGTCCAATTATTATGAAGACGTTAAGGCCGAGGTATTTAACTCTTAAATGTGTTAAACACACAACTTATAAACTCGGCAATATTTTACCTATGCAAGACACTATATTGCAGTGTCATTGGGATATTTCTTTTCACCAAAACCTCAGGCCCATAATTGGTAGACCCATAAGAGTGAGTCTCCAATCCGTGTCCGCTCTAGAAGCCGGTGACAGGTCATTTGTCCGGAGTAATATATTTGAGGGGGGGGGGGGAGGGGGGTGATTTTGCTACCAACAACTGAGGGCTGTAATTTTATTACCACCATTTGGAAGCGGTGATTTTGCTACCACTATTTGGGGGCGGTAATTTCGCTGCCATCAATTGGGGACGGTCATTTAATTGTCAAAATATAGGGGCAGCATTTTTGTTGCCACCAATAGGGGAGCAATGATTTTACTAACATCATTACGGAGCAGAAAATTTTCTACCGCCATTTGGAGGTGATAGTTTTGCTGCCAACATTGGGGCCCAGTAATTCTACTGCCAATATTTAGCGGCAGTGATTTTGCTGCCAACATTTGGGGGCGGTTTTTTTGCAGGCAGAGGATTTCAGGGGCGGTAATTTGACTGCTAAAATTTGGGGGCGATATTTTGGCTACTTCAATTTGGGAATAATATTTTGGATTATGGTAGTCTTTTAGCAGTTACCAATGTTGTGGGTTCAAATCGCAGACGAGATTATTATTGGTATCATGATTTACAATATTTTTCTCAGAGTCTGGGTGTAATTTGTGTCTGTCGGTTATATGTTTGTAGTAAGTTCCCTGCGATGCATTTGTTACTTATAACGGGAATAATTTTTTTAACGTATAGCTAAATAAAGATATTCCAATCAACGAGTTGGTAATTTTTTAACACCTAGAACGGAAGATAGACCACTTAAACTCCATCGCTTCAAAACCTGATTTTTTAAATAGCCCACTGTATAATTCGTATATTACCCTTATTGTATTGAATTACCTAAGTTTTATTAAATTTCTACTACATTCACCAAATGTTGATGCGTTTGAGCATTTTTTTTCTTCCAATTCCATATATATAGTTTAATAATCATCGGCCATAATTAGAACTAAGAGACCAGTCCACCCTGTGAAAGGTTTGCACCCGGATCCTTTACCATCCTCAGCTGAATACTGTTCCCATAAGTAACCTGTTCGTTTATATTCTGATAGGATGTTACCTGTATAAAAAAAAAATATATATAAAACAAATGGTTCGTGGTTTTACTTACATTAAATTTACCAAGTATGTTAGAGAGATTTCATCTTTGTGATTGACCCTAACGATCGATGCAATAAAATTACAGGGTGTAATTTATACAGATTTCAGTCGGTTCGATTCCCGGGCGAAGCAAGAGAATCTTCGAATATCTTTGAATGCATTTTTATTTCTTTTCAGAAATAAAGACGTGTTTCTTTGGAGTAAAATTTGCTATCTCTATTATTTAGAGTACTTTCCCTCCAGGTGGCATTAAAAAATTCCAACCTGTATACTATCTGACCCGGCCACGCGTTGTTGTGTGTCAGTTATTGAAAAAGAAATTCAATATTAAAACGTGGCGCCCATAGTATCTATAAAAGTCGGTCCTACAGTTTTCTATCAACAAACTTATTTAAAGCGCCATCTGTTTGACACTGATGAAACTTACAATTAATAAGAATAATCAACATCGACAATTATGTAATTGGTGATTAAAAAATATTGAGGCCATTAATAGAAATATAATTTATCACATCTTTCAAGTTGTACCAAATTATACGTAAATTGCCAACGTTTCATGAAGATCGGTTAAGTAGAAGGCCCGGCGGACATTGAAAACAAAAAAAATCCTAAAAGTCAACCGCAGCGCCACCTACCGGGTCCAATTGTGAATCTAAACCATTCTCGGATCCACTGGAACACGCACACAAAATTTCATCAAAATCAGTCCAGCCGTTTAGGAGTTCAGTGACATACACACGCACAGAAGAAATTTATATATAAAGATTAGATTAACACAAAGTACCAGGAGAAAATACCCACTAAAGAGTTATTAGATTAACACAAAGTACCAGAAGAACATAACCACTAAAGAGTTTTAGATTAACACAAAGTACCAGAAGAACATAACCACTAAAGAGTTTTAGATTAACACAAAGTACCAGGAGAACAAAACCACTAAAGAATTATTAGACTAACACAAAGTACCAGAAGAACATAACCACTAAAGAGTTTTAGATTAACACAAAGTACCAGGAGAACAAAACCACTAAAGAATTATTAGACTAACACAAAAGTACCAGGAGAACAAAACCACTAAAGAATTATTAGACTAACACAAAAGTACCAGGAGAACAAAACCACTAAAGAATTATTATACTAACACAAAAGTACAAGGAGAACATCGCCACTAAAGAGTACTTACTTTAGGTTAACACAAAAAACCGGGAGAACATAACCACTAAAGAGTTATTAGAAGTAGTCCGGTGAAGCTGTTAAGATCTTGCTAGATCAATAGCGTAGTCAGTTCGAAAAAAAAAAAAAAAAAGAGTTATTAGACTAACACAAAATACCAGGAGAACATACCACTGAAGAGTTATTAGATTAACACAAAGTACCAGAAGAACATAACCACTAAAGAGTTTTAAATTTAATACTCACGGACGACGTTGTCGCGTAACCTCGCGTGCAACTCTCTCGCTCTCATCGCGTACGGTCCTTCGACGGTGGCGTAATATTTGAGACCGGACAGAGCGAGATAGTTGATGTTTATCCAGACCTGCCCGCGCCAATACGGCGGATCGTGTTCAGTATTCCTCTTCATATAAAGTGGCGAGGATTTCGATAGTGACCTGATATTATAAATTCATCACAATTAAATTTAAAACAAAATAAAGTTAGTTCTGTCTGTCTATTAAAAAATGTACTATTTAACAACAGTTGTTTTTATAAATCGTTCTTATTTATTCTGCTGTCCGGTAATTTTTTATCCAGTATCGTGATTTTGAGTGTGAGCGTGAAGCGCTCTCTCTCTCTTATATACCTATTGGTTTTTGTATATTTCTTTGTTAGCAGTAATAATATCGACCGACCGTCAACATTGGCAAAGGATATTCAATAACAGAACATTAATATTTCTTTTAGGAATTAATACTTTTAAATGTAAACCCATACTTTTTATTTAATTTTATATTTTAAGGTGCCTCAAAATAGTACTGAGGTCCAACAAGAGAGCCACCACATTGTCACAACAACACATATTTTTAACAAAAATATAGCACGAATTTAGAATCAAAGAACATGTATCCAGTTGTCTTAATAAAAAATATCATATAAACACAAATTGTTTATTGACCACAGAGTGTGCTATATTACTTATTGCATGGGAAATAATAAAGTAGAGCACGAATTCTGTGACGTCACAAAAACTCTCTAGAAAGTTCTAACGACCCGGCTACCATTTTGTTAGAATAGTGACGTCATCACAAGAGACTTTATAATAATTATCCCTTTCATAATAGAAATAATAGATAGAAAGATGGATAGAGGACATAAATGCGATAGCAGGAAAAGAATGGATAAAGAAAGCTAAGAATAAAGAGGTCTGGAAAAGATTGGAGTAGGCCTTTATCCGAAAAGGGGTTCCGATACTATGGACATCAATGATAGTCTTCAAGAACTTTTATAAATCTATATAATATTCAATATTTTTGCTAGCATGTAAACTTAACTATCATTAAAAGCAAGTAATAATCGGAAATATATGGGCTTTATTATTATTATTATAGAAATAATAATCTTTTAAGAGCCAATAATTATTTAATACGATTATTAACCGTAATGACAATGGCAAATGATAACACGAAGTCTATTAAAAAAGACTTCAAAGTAATTAATTAATCGCTTAGTCGTTCTTACCGTAATCCATAGGGAGACCAGAGCAGTTCAGGTTTGTCCAGGTCTTCGAGGATTTTACCAAGTTTTGGGCTCTTCGGTTTTAGAACTTTCAATAGCATCGGGAAGAGGGACACATAACCTGATAGGAGGTATCATTAGTTGAAATTTCTATGACATGGTTTGCATTATGAGTCAAAACGGTTAAATACATCTCCCTCCTCCTTTTCTCATTCTCGATTAATATTTTGTTTAGTAGATCTTGACAACCTTTAGTGTTACCATAAACAAAATGGAAGAGTGTAAAGTAATATGTCCTTATTAAAAAGGACATTATACTATAAAAGGTTATATCTATCCGTCTGTCTGTTTGTCTGCTTAACTATATATAAATAGGCGAGGATTCAAATCGATTCGATGTCATAAATTGCCACTTTTGAATTAATTCTATGGATTATAATGTTGGAATGTTCTAGATAGATTATTATGTGGGAGTCACTTACCGAAAGCTGACGTCACTAGCCTAGGTTGTGGAGTCACACTTATGGTTCGAACAACCTTCCCAGGCTCTGAGGGGTTCTTCGACGGCTGTCGGACTAAGCGAACCCCGTCCGTATGTAAGCCTATAGACAGACCGACATATTCTTTATATATATAATCCTACTGCCCGTGTATATGTGACTGAACTCATCCGAAATGGCTGGACAGATATTTATTTTTTTAACTATTTTAAAGCGCCATCTCTTCGAAACTGATCAAACTGACAATTAATAACAATAAGCAACATTGACAATAATTTAATTTGTAATTTAAAAATACTGAAGCAACTACTCGAAATATAAATTATCCTATCTCTCAAACTGGATCAAATTATACATAACATTTCATAAAGATCGGTTGAGTAGTTTCGGAGTTCATTGTGGACAAACATCATGACACTTAATATATATATATATTTAGATTAACACAAAGTACCAGGGGAACATAACCACTAACATTGTGACGGTACATTTTTATATATTTAGATAAACACAAATAGTACCAGGGGAACTCAACCACTAACACCATGACAGTACATTTTATATATTAAGATTAACATAAAAAGTACCAAGAGAACATAACCATTAACATCTTGACGGTACATTTTTATATATTTAGATTGACACAAAGTACCAGGGGAACATAACCACTAACATCATGACAGTAAATTTTTATATATTTAGATTAACACAATGTACCAGGGGAACGTAACCACTAACATCATGACAATACATTTAAACATACAGGCTGGAACTTTTTAACGCCACCTGGAGGGAAAGTACTCTAAATAATAGAGATAGCAAATTTTACTCCAAAGAAACATTTCTTTATTTTTGAAAAGAAATAAAATTGCATTCAAAGATTTTCGAATATTCTCTTGCTTCACCCGGGAATCGAACCGACTAAAATCTGTATAAGTTACACCCTGTAATTTTATTGCATAAATCGTTAGGGTCAATTACAAAGATGAAATCTCTCTTATTTCCATAATTATCACAACATACCATAGTCTGCATAAGTCTGCGTATGAGACGACCAGTGTAGTTCGTTGAGCAGCTCTTCATCGGCCAATTGGTCCCGGACCATTTCAAACCTAAAAATATATTACCATACAAGCTCTCCCCGTGGCTTTAGACGTATTTTACGCAGTAACTATTTTCGACACGGTGGCTTACTTGATACCACCATATCCACTGGCATATATACCTGACATGTAAAAAATTGCACCAAAATCAGTTAAGACAACTATAACTTGTTTTTTTTTTTAAATACCTATTCTATATCTTATATTCGTCATAAGATATTCTATACTTCTGTTCTATCAGTGAGATTTTTAAAAACTTAGGGCCCGTAGTATCAGTATGTTTTGTTATACATATATGTAGGACTAGTAGCATTTACAAATCTTGTATAATATAATAGGGTCACTAGCAATTACAACTCTTTTATAATATGTAGGAGCCATAGCATTTACTACTTTTGTTATATATGTAGTGTCCATAACATTTACAACTTCGTTTACATATGTAGAGCCCGTAGTATTAGCTATTTTTATTATATATGTAGGGCCAGTAGCATTTACAATTTTTGTTAAATATGTAGAGCCAATAAGTAACACTTCCAACTTTTGTTAAATATGTAAAACTCATAGTATTAGCTACTATTACTATACGTACTATATATATATATATATATATATATATATATTACTATACTATACGTGTATACTATATATACACGGTCTACAGCATTCACTACTTCAGATACATAGCTAACCAGACTGTGGCTAATACTAAAGCCATCACTCCTACAGCTATATAGAACCCATAGCATTTACAACTTATGTTATATATGTAGGGCCAGTAGCATTTACAATTTTTGTTAAATATGTATAACTCATAGTATTAGCTACTACTGCTATACGTGTATGGTCTATAGCATTCACTACTTCAGATACATAGCTAACCAGACCGTGGCTAATACTAAAGCCATCACTCCTACAGCTATATAGAACCCATAGCATTTACAACTTATGTTATATATGTAGGGCCAGTAGCATTTACAATTTTTGTTAAATATGTATAACTCATAGTATTAGCTACTACTGCTATACGTGTATGGTCTATAGCATTCACTACTTCAGATACATAGCTAACCAGACCGTGGCTAATACTAAAGCCATCACTCCTACAGCTATATAGAACCCATAGCATTTACAACTTATGTTATATATGTAGGGCCAGTAGCATTTACAATTTTTGTTAAATATGTATAACTCATAGTATTAGCTACTACTGCTATACGTGTATGGTCTATGGCATTCACTACTTCAGATACATAGCTAACCAGACCGTGGCTAATACTAAAGCCATCACTCCTACAGCTATATAGAACCCATAGCATTTACAACTTATGTTATATATGTAGGGCCAGTAGCATTCACAACTTTTGTCATTTATGCAGGACCCATAGTATTACCAACTGCTAATACTACATGTGTATGGTCTATAGCATTCACTACTTGAATTATATGGGTAACCAGACCGTGGCTAACACTAAATCCATCACTCCTACAGCAATACTCACTTCCTGGATTCTCGTTGAAGAGTTTGCGCTATGACGGCCATAGAGTCCGCGGCCGCATACATCCAGCATCTCAGATCCACGTGACGCTCTATATCCGACGGGTGTGATGCCCTGGGAATAGAATAAACATTCTAGAAGATACTTGGTACGCGTCATACCTTATCTAAAAACAGCGATAAAGTCATGTGAATGTATTATGTCCATTTACTTCTCTACTTTTCTCTCGTACTTAACGTCGCGTCTTCATTTAAAGAAATATATATTTTGAGAGACCGAACCGGTTAAATTAAACAAAGATTCAATCGTGGGTACTTGAAGTTATGCCTTATGGTTTTCTTGAAGAGGTTTTATCATGGACGCAGTATTTTAGCACTGATGTGTGTTCATACAAACAGACAGACATTTCTAAAATTTATTGAAATGTATAACTATTACTTATTTGAAGACTCCTGCATTTTTTATTTACAAAAGAATAAAAATAAAAAAAATCTAAAAAGTACAAACACGTTAGATTTACTTTCGTACAATTTGAAGACTCCTGCATTTTTTTTAACAAAAAGAATTAAAAAAAAAAATCTCAAAAGTACAAACACGTTAGATTTACGTTCGTACAAATGTTATTCCTAGGAAATTCTTACAAATTCCTAGGAAACCTGACCGATGGTATCATCGTTCCCACATGTAGTGGAAGGATTACAGAAATTATAAATACACTAGGTGATCGCCGCGACATCGTTCATGATATTTGTATGGTATATTTCATGGGAGCGATATCTTTCATATATAGATATAATAAGACTGTAAAATTTACGTGTCTGTAGTTTCTAGATTTTCATGTAAAAAAAATATTACAAGCGACTAAGAATAAGCAACATTTTAATCATTTTTAGAAACTTCTATCTGTCTGTTTGTTTGTGTACGCATCACTGCTAAAAAATAATGCTTATACAAAAACGTCAGCAAGTACTAAAAAAAAATAGAAATAAGGCTAGAGAGATGCAAATATTTTTTACAGATATACAAAATAATTTTAGATTTTTCTTTATTGCACTTTTGATTTGTACACTGGCGAGCTTAATGCCATGAGGCATTTTCTTCCAGCTAACCAGCATTTCTAACCTCTAAGCAATCTAACCAGATTTTCACTATTAAAATTGACAAAAAATGGTTTTTTTTTCCACAATAGTGGATATTTTTAAAAATTTTGAGCGACATTAAATTTTTTTTTTTGAGCTGTGCATTTAGGGGTCTTTTAAAACATGATAAACTAACATATTTTCATAAGAGACTGAAAAACAAAAACATTTTTTTGGGACACACCATGTGTAAAAATTATGACAAAATCGGTTTACTCATTTCAGAAATTAACTGGGACAAAGTAGACATATCAAATAAGTAATTTATGATGAACTAATGTTATATAACTAGTTCTTACTCTTCACTATATAGTATAAAAGTCCTTTGCCATGTCTGTCTGTCTGTTCGCGATAAAATCAAAAACTACTGAACGGACTTTCATACGGTTTTCATAAGTAGATAAAGTGATTCATGAGGAAAGCTTAGATATAATTTGTCAAGGTTTTTTATTATCAGGGCGGGATATTATCCGCCGAGCCCGCTAGTACGTTTATAAATATGTAAGATGGAACAAGATCATGAAGTATAAGTTAGAGTGATGTACCTCATACCTAGGATAGTCGTCAAGGCCTGAGGTTAAAGTCTTAGGGTTTAACTGCAAGCCATCATCCTCCCTCCCCCTCCAGCGATACGAGGTAGGCTCCTCCCCTTTTTGGGTCGTTTGAAACCATTGGTACCATGCCTGAGGGAAGCAGATTAAATAAGAAAGCCCCCCTTTTCATTAAAATCAATATTAATAAAAACAAGTGTGCTTTAGACCACATGACTGAAGTAACACTTATTTAACTAAGGTGGACCTATATGTATGTATATCATTACATAGTATAAAACAAAGTCCCCGGTCGCGTCTGTCTGTATGTCTGTCTGTTCGCGATAAACTCAAAGTCTACTGAAGAGGTTTTCAAACGGTTTTCACCAGTGGATAAAGTGATTCGTGAGGAACGTTTTGTTATATAATTTGTCAAGGATTTTTTTTATTATCAAGGCGGGACAACGTCTGTCGGGCCCGCTAGTATACATAATTTAAATTTATTATGGGTTTGTTTTATATCATAGGAGGTAAACGAACAGGTGGGTCTACTAATGTTAAATGATCGTCACTGTCCATAGACACCAGCAACACCAGAAGAGAGCGTTGCCAGCCTGTATTTGGGGGGAGGGTGAGAGGACGGGAGGGGTGAGGGGGAGGGGAGGTGGTCCTCCGGCGGGATTTCATTGATAATAGGAAACGTAACTATCTCTCTCTCTCTTTCTATCATCACTAACTTATGTCACCCTCTCAACGTTCCGTTCGCTTCGACCGATCACACGTTTTCGTAACGCTCTCGTCACGCACTCACCAGCTTACTCCCCAAGTGAAGCGTGCGCGTAAAGAAGTATTACTTAAATAAGAAATTCAAAAAAATAGCGAGTGTTATTCATCTATCTCTCTCCGTTTATAGATTACTTCTATAGTTTTCTCTCTCACGGAATAAACAGCTTTTACCCATCCCTCTTACATCACAAATGTTGAATTAATATTTGAATTTGGAATCATCCGTCATCGCGTTCAAAATAGTTTGCATTCGAATTAATATATCGGAATATGTCAAACAAAAGAGGGCAGTGAAACTATT